>JAVQJG010129726.1:0-16564 GCA_036024015.1 Craterocephalus amniculus | reverse complement strand
GTCAGGCGGGCGCGCAGACAGGATGTGAAGTATGGAGACCCCTGGAGTCAGTGTCCGGTCTCAGCGGACGGTAAGGACTTCCACTGTCTGACACAGTACAGAAACAGTGGATCTCCCCTCAAACACTCTGAAACGTTTAGTTGCTTCTTCAGAGTGTGTGTAACGTTAAACAGTACACTTCTCTGCAAATGTATTCATCCCTTACATTAAAGAAAAGGCAAAGTTCTTAAATGTAATTCAAATAACTGGAGACTGAAAAAAGCAATAATAAATCTAAATTTGCTAAATTATAATTAATCGAATAAAACATTGTTGGCCCTGCGACAGACTGGCGAACTGTCCAGGGTGTACCCCGCCTCTCGCCCCTTGATAGCTGGGATAGGCTCCAGCACACCTGCGACCCACTTGGATTAAGCGGTTCAGAAAATGGTTGGTTGGTTGAATAAAACATTGTTTTTCTATTTAATTGAGTTGAAACATGATTTTAAAAAAACAAACAAACAATGCAGTTTAGGACCAATTAGAGCATTTTGCTGATGAGCAGTGGGCCAGAAAACCTGCCAACAAGTGCAGAAGTGCAAACGCCTCAAAGGATTGTTCAACGAAATATTAGTTTATGGGTGACATAATTTTTCATATTTTTCTGCTTTTTTAAAAAATATTGCTACTGAACCACAATTAAAAAACAATGTTGTGATTTTCATAGATAGATATCATTACTTTTGTTTGATGATCATTAGACCTCCTGAGCTCTATCATTCAGCATGTTTTACTGTAGCAGAAAACCCCAGAAAGACCATCATTGATCTGAGGATGGAGGCTCTTCTCACTCTACCAACTACAGACTAGTTATCAGTTGTGGATATAGGAAATATTAATTAACCAAAATACAGAAAAGTAACATCCACTCTGATGCCCAGTGCAGCTTTTCCCAGTTCAACATCACAAGTAGTGTCCGTCACTGGTCCGTCACTGGTTTCGGTGATAAATAATTGTTAGGGCAAACATATCTCGTACATTTTTTAGACAAAATAAAGCACAAATTCTGATTATTTTATTTTAAAATGATTCACTCTAATACCAAGTGTTGCATGCTTACTTTAAAAGCAGCACACTGAGTGAAAGGTCCTTTCACAGTACGAGTGAAAGGACTTTAATCAGAGTGTGAACATGATTATGTGACCTAAACACTGAATTCTGTAGCCGATGTTGTAAAGTTTGAGGTTTTCAACTTAAGGCTCAATTTAACAAAAAGTAAAATCATTCGACATCGGAATATCAGAGATGAGGAAGTGAAACGTTTCGAGTTGCTGTTGCACTCCTCAGGCAGATATTTGGCGCCCTCTGATGGATTTTCTGTGTAACTACAACGTCTGAAAGTTGAATCAAGAAAAGGTGTAATATTTCATTACTTTCTAGTTTCAGCTGATAGAGCTGATTTTTAACATCTAAATAAACAACCCTGTACAGATCACGTCCCCTGGAGGCTTCTCATGTCCTCCCCTGTTTCTTCTTCAGTTTCAGACTCGGTGGCGGAGAAGTTGGTGTACGCAGTGGAGGGGAACTCCACCTTCCTGGAGTGCGTCCCTCGGTCGCTGCAGGCGGAGCTCAGGTGGACGGTACCGCGGTCCGACAGCCACAGTCACATTCAGGAAAGCAGACCGGTGAGTTTCACGTCGGCTCACTTTCTCACCACAAAAGCTCACATGTCTGAGTCGGTTCTGCGTCGCACCCATGGAAGGTTTTCCCATCACTGATGCTGAAGGGCCTCCACTTTGTTCCAAACCGATACGATACCGATACTTGAATCCATCTTGCAGATACAGAGTACAGATACTAGATAAATGCAAAGAATTGGAAGACAGGTTTTATTTTCTTGTTTGTTTTTTGCAGCAAACGATGGTGAAATAAATAAAAAATAAAATATATATAAAAATGACATACATAATTAAAATGTCAAATGAAAATAAACATTAAGCATAATAAACTAGGGTCAGTTGTTCGTACCGATTGACTTCAAACGATTACAAGTACTTTAGAGCGGTATCAGTACCGATACTGATAATGGTATCGGCCACCCTGGTCTCTACTCTCATTAAAATCCTGTGATTAAAAACGGGAACGCAACTCTTCCTGTCTCCCTTCCAGGATGATGACGACCGCTCCCTCCACATGAAGCGGGGGTTGCTGGTTCAACACCTGGCGCTGACGGACGGCGGCCTCTACACCTGCAGCAGCTTCGAGCACTCCTACAGTCAGGTCCTGGCTCGGTACCGCCTTCACATCATCCCCAGCCTCAGCCTGCATGCGGCCCGCTTTCCGCTGAGCCCTCCCCTGATCCTGGGACGTCCGGGCCCAGCCGGAGGAGGGCTGTCCGGGTTCCTGGGCCAGGTCGGAGCCCCTCACCCGGCGGCCCCTCTGCCAGGACACAGGAACTCATGGCATCATCAGCAGCTTCCTGTGAGGAGCTACAAAGACCTGCAGATGGTGGGCGGCAGCAGTCTGAGCGTGGACGAGTACTGCGAGCAGCTGTGGTACCGAGAGAAGCGCCGGCAGCAGAAACTTCGCACCCTGAAACTGAAACAGGAGAGCCGGAAAGCCCGGGTGAGGAGGAACAACCCCCCCGACTCCCCCCTGTAGTGTCCTGGTGGACAAAGACTTTAAAGGACAATAGTTCCTGTTCGTGTAGAGGACAGGCTCCATCAAGACAGTTTGCTCTTCCAGCAAATCCAGAGAAACCAGCTAACGACCATATATCTGCTATAAGAGAACTAACATTCAACAAACAGGTTGTTTATCCAGAATATTTTCATATTTACATGTTTTTTCTTGTTTTTATAACTCTTTTGTAATATGTGTTTAGAACGAGACTGTGTGATGCATGAGATCATAAATAAGCAGAAAAGTGAGAAAGGGAAGTGTTTGCACTTTGTTAGCCTAAAAACTAAATCATTAACATGATGTATTTAGATGATTTTATCTAAAACCACCCTTTATGTGTCAGACTAATGACACTGAGCATCAGCCGGTGCTGTAATGATCCAGGCCTCTCCTCTGGGCTGATAGTTTGTCAGCCAAGTCTGAATCAGAATATCTTAAAAAGAAACAGATAGTATGTTGCCATGAGTCATTCATTTAACCATACACTGTTATTACAAGCAAGCAACACTAATATTTAATATTTTTAACATTTGTTTACAATTGGCCGGCTAGCAAAACCAAAAATGATGGTGTGAGTTTAAAGGCCCAGAAAAGCCTTTTGTTTTTTTCTTGATTATTAGAAATAGTGTTTGTATTTGGAAAGTTTTGAGACACAAACCATTTAACAATTTATTTTTAAAATGTCCCTAATTTTCTCTATTTTTTTCTGCTGGGTGAATTATAAAGATATTTTAAGCAGTCGTCCGTGTAATCTGATTGAATTTGAGGAGAAGTGAGAAAAGAGAAGGCAAGCCGTCCCCTTTTTTATTAACACCTAATTTTATTTAAATGTGTAGAAATTTTTTTTAATTTTCTAGTTATGAGCTGCTTTTTAATTCTAGAGTTTCCAGGAAAATCAGGAACAAACTGAATTATTAACAGACTTTAAACCAGGTCCAAGCGTTAGAAATACTAGAGTCCTAAAGTAGTAATCAGATTTAATTATTTACTGTTTCTTTCCAGCTTTTGATGATTTCATATTCTTAGCACTGCAGCTGTTTGGTGTATTTTCTGCACAAAAGTCTTGAGCCACTTTTAACTTTTTATATTCATCTCCAGTAAAACAAGCTTTAAATACGAGGCAAAGTGGTCTGAGCAGCTTTATTCTTCCACAATCTGAACCCTCGTAGTCAAGCTCTGTGCCATGTTTTTAGTTACTCTTCAGGAATAGTTCCCAGACTTCTTGAAGAACTATCCAAAGCTCTTCTTTGGATGTTTCTACCTTTTGTTCTGTTCTCTGTCCGGATGATCCCTCACTGCTTCAATAATGTTGAGGTCCGGGCTCTGGGGAGGATTCATCTCTCCATCATCAGACCTTTTATGTTATGTCTCAGCCTTTGTCTTCTTAAGAATGACATAGAGACTGTTCCTGATTAGCTCCAACCAGTAGGGTGGATCAGCTGAAGGTCCAGGTCTTTGCTGGACTTGTTCCTATTTCCTAAAGACACAACTTTCAGATCCAGGTTCATCTGCTGCAGGTGGCTTTTAGTTTATTCCGGTCCTCCTTTTGTCCAGGGTTAGGGTTTTTAAAGGATACCGCGTAACTTTTGGCCAAAATGTCAGCCTGGTGTGAGTAATAATGGATGATTTCTGGGTTTGATACATGTCGGAGCTCCTAGGCAGCCTGCCCTCTTCAGAAACCAGACACTGTAACTTTGCAGGAGTGGATCCGTCACTCATGAGATCATGTGACCTGCAGCGCTTTGCTTTGCTTCCCCTCTGAGCATTACAGAGATCTCTGCTTTGTGCTACCCTTTACCCTTCTTTGATCTAAAGTTGCTCAAGGCTGAACAAAGTAAGAAGGTGTAAACAGTGTCTGTGAAGCCAGAAGAAGAGAGACTGTTGATTTTTTTTGGGAAGTTACAGGTTTAGGATTCCTAGTGGCCAAACGTTACACAGTATCACTTTAAGGACACTCGCGATGCTGAGATGAGCTAGGTTTGGTGCTAGCTGTTGTTTGACGATCACCTGGTTCCTGCAGAAACCCTGTTTTCTGTGGGTCACACTCTGTTAACTTTGTTGTTTTTCAGAGATGCAACTTGTTCTTTTTCATCTATCATCCCTTGAGTTTGTAGCTTTTTTCTGTTTGATGATTTACAGCTCAGAGTTAAGTGGCCTAAAGGAAAAAGCATTTCTCTAAAACATGTTCAGGTACAATGACTGGGCTGAAAATGAAGGGAAAAGCTGAAAATGGCCATCTTTAAAGATGACAACAAAGTCTGGCTGCTGGGAAGAGTGGTTTAAAGAATGAAAGGTGGATCAGGACTTTTGCTTATGAAATCATACCTGCTTTGTTCGGCGCAACAGTTGGGATGAAATCAGCTGTAAATCAGTCAGTCAGTCAACATACAGGTGGAAATGTTTAAGGATCCCACAGATATATATTTATAGAGGAACAGGACGAATGTATGACATTAAACTGTGTTCGACTAAAACATTTTTTACATGTATTTATGTTTGTCTGGACGGGATAAAGGCCTCAGTGGAGACGCACACATGAAATGGACCTTGCTTGAAATATTATGTAAAGCTCTTTCACCTCCATGTATATTAAAGAAATCTATTTTTGATAGGTTGTCAGTATATGTTACCCTATAATCTGTTTATTTTTAACTTCACAACCCTGATAAGCTTTGAGTTTGAGAGTAACGACGATGCCTTCAATGTACGTGAATAAATCACGAATGATCACTTACATTTACAATAAAAGGAATGAAAACCTATCTGCGTTTGTGATGTTTTGTTTTTCTTTGTAGGCTTTTCATTTTGTGTGTGAAACAGGCTTGTGTGGTAAATTTTGTAATATTAAAGCGTAAAATGGAACAATGAGTTTTAGTTTTAAGAGAGAATCTTTTAGAGGTTTTTATGATTTTCATTTAACTATTGATTCAGATAACAACGCTGTTCTGGTGCTTCTAGACCTGACTTTGACACTGTAATACTCTCTTTCTTCTCATCATGGTTTAACAGTACACAGACATGAAAGCAGAGTTCTACATTTTATTGTTTTTCTGTCTGCATAGAGAAAAATTCTGCTGCAGCAGCCTCGTTCACATGTACTGTAGAGCTACTCAGGTACCATCCTTCTTGGTCACATCACTTACTGTTCCTGTTAAATTTTGAATTTAGGAACAAAAGATCTGCTTCACTGCTTTCCAGATGATATACAAACCATCCAGTGTGTGTCCAAAGAAATAATAACTTAATATTTATTGCAGCCTTTGTATATTCTTCAGACTACATCAAAGTATGGATTGATTTTAAGTTGATTTGTGTAAATTAAATGGCACTAGTCAATCTCTATAAACCCTGGTCAGGTTTTTGACAACTTTAATTTTGCTAAATAGATCAGCTTTGACTTCTCTATTTGAGAGATTTGACGTTATTCATGCTTTTATTTCAACTCTGATTATAGCATGTCTTTTTATGTGAATATAGACCAGCTGTTTCTTCATCTGCAGCTGATATACAAATAAAGAAAATATCTAAACAGCATAATCTTGCAACATCAATGTTGGCCTCTCTTCTTCATCCACACTGCATAGAGGTACTTTCATTTAAAATCAAATGCCAGTTTGGGCGTTACTTTCTGTATCTGCTCCTCTCCTAATTTTGGAAATAGCAGGTACAGAAAATGTTTAATCTTTAGTATCTATCAGCATAAATCATGTTTTTTCTATTATTGTAATCATTATTATAATGCTTCACAAGCTGGGGAAATTAATTGACCATTCTTCACACTATTTACACAAAACAGAAGAAAGAACAGTCTTTTCAGGGATTTCTTTAGGTTCACTGCAAACAGAAAGGTGGGCCATCGTTCCTGCCAGTAGTCTCCAAAACAAAACGAACTGTTAATAATCATTCCCTTTTAAAAAATAAAACAAACAGACAAACAAACAAAAAAACAGAACACGTAATTGCAATTTCCCTCTTGGATAATTAAGTTTTTCATTTAGTTTTATTTCAGTGAAACAGATGCTATAACCCGCCCGTACAGAAGGTGTCAGCACTGAGAGGTCACATGAACCAACCGCCTGCTCTAAAACACCAAAGAGGAAGAAACTGGTCCGCTCGTTGGAGTTTGAAATGCGCTGATGGGAAACTAGTTGTTGTGAAAGCAGCCTAAACTTTCAGTTTCTGTGAGGGGAAAAGGTGAAAATCTTTTCCATTAAAAGCTAAATATATTTTGGATTTTGTTGGTCAAGTTGTCAAAGAATTTCTGTGGATTTGGCGGCTGCCGCTGTCAGTTGCAGTCTGTTTTACTTGCTATGAATGTTAGCATCGCTAGCTAGCACGCTAACTTTAACGGTTCACTGACGGACTGTCACTTTATGACTTTTCCAACTTTTGCTAAGTACTTTAGAGAATTAATACAACTATCTCGCTTCCTCTAAAGCCTCAGTTTGTTTGAGTTATCAATTAGCATCGTATAAAGCAGTCTGAAAACTCGTGATGCTAAGTGACGATGTGCTGCCAGCTAACATAGCTGAGGAATAAATGCATATTTGTCTTTGTGACCCAGCTCCAGGTGGGACCTTAATGGACGGTAGAAACAGATAAACTCAAATACCGATCCTACATGGCGGCTCCTACGTTACAACAGCCCAGTTTCCTACTGGTGAGTGGCCAAACATGATGATTGGTTTAAACCAGCTGCTTCCTTTAACAAGAAACTTATATCCTGTAAACTATGTTCTTGTGGTGTTGCAGGCAAACCTTAAAGCAGATGTGACAACCAAACCTCTCATCCACCGATGCCAGGATCTGGTGAAGATCATAGATGAGTATCCTGCAAAGGTACTTTCATCCCTCCCTCCATGCCCTGTACTGTTACATATCTGTTTTTACTCCGCAGGGCTTTTCTGGTCTACAGGTCTTTACATAATGAATAAGTCTTTTGCAGACCTAGATAAATAATTACTTGATCCATATAACTTAAACCAGTAGTGTTGGAGTAGAGAAGCATCTAAAAGCAGCAGGATGGTGGCCCTCGGAGGCCCAGAGTTAAAGAGCAAATGGGCATTTTATTGGAAGACAATATTATTCCCACATTGAAAATCGCTGTGTTGTGAATGAAATTCTGAATAAAATTTTAATGTTGTAAATGCAAATGTGTAGAGCTTTGCACTAACATGATCACAGCATCAGCATTGTTAAAAAAAAGGCTCAAAATTGTCCATTTATATTACACACTGTTTAGGTGAACAGAAATCTTTATTAAATTTTTTTTTGTCCGGTTTCAGATGGCAGAGCATGTATCCCTAAATTAATTTATCAGTTTTGAAGAAACAATATAAATTTGAATCTAAAATGTTTATAGTAAGTTATTGGCTTAACTTTCTGGTTTATTAATATCTTTATGGATAAATATATTGTCTATAATATTAGGACAGCTTGAACAGGAAAAGGACATAAACATCAGAATGACAGTCCTGCATTTATAAGAAGTTCTGGTCTAAAGACATTGTACAGGCAGTTGATAATTAACCAGGATTACCTAAACACGCATTATCACCTGTGTGTCACCTGAACTGTCATGTAGCTTCTGAGTTTCACTTTTAGTATTGACGTGTTTTCTTAAAGCTATTCTTAACTATGTCAGTCATCAAATTAAAGGTGGAGCACATAATCCAAAGGTCTGTTTGCTTTGCACAGATCCAGATAACTGGCTTTGATTCTTGTTTTCAGATATAACAAACATATTTATTGATGACAACTCTGAAGAAGAAGCTGAATCTTGCTTTTCACTTTCCCCATCCACACAACAGAAGGATGATATAACAATAAAAATGATGCCAACACTAGTATTTTCCTTTAGAGTGTGTGGATGGGTGGCTGTGTGCGGTTATTTCACCAAAATAGTGTGAGCTGTAAAAGGTTTCCTGTGGAATGTGAAGGTTGCATGGCGAGCAGCTGTTGATGCTTCAGCGAGGGACACAAAGGCTGATTGTGATGCTGGCAAACGATCTTCTGTGTGGGGCTTTATTGTCATCTGTACCAACGTTGTGACTGTTAGCTGTAGGTCGTTTAGGACATGCCGCTGATGAACACTTGTCTATATGTACTTGTATGGTAATTACACATAAATAGGCTGCTCCTGTCACTCAAAAACAGGCTCCAGCAGTATGATGAATATTAAGTTTTTCTTTTCAACCTTTGGAAGAAACTCCAGTAAAACCATGATAACAGTTTGAGATTTCTTTTCATCTATGAAATATTTCTCTTCCTCTGAAGGAGCTGAATCTGATCTTTCCTTGGCTGGTGGAAAGTGTGTTTGGCAGTCTGGACGGCATCATCGCCGGCTGGAACCTGCGTCTTCTCCACTCGCGGAGCAATGAGTACAACCTCGTGTTGGAGTTTCTGAATCCCAGGTAGCTGCTTGTTTTTTTGGTTTTAAATTCTGCAATAACAGTAAAACTTCCCTTTTGTATTAAAAACCAAACATTGAGACTTTTTTCTCCTGCAGTGGTCCAATGATGAAGCTGGTGTACAAGCTTCAAGCTGAAGAGTACAAATATGAAATCCCAGTTAATTATCTCCCGGTAGGATTATTTTTCTCCTATCTGCTTTCATGTCAGACCGAGCATTAGCATAAACACACAATGCAGACGCCTCTGAAGGCCTTAAACTCCCAGTTAAAGTGAGGTTAGTGGAAGTTGGGTCAATTTAAAACAGCTATCACAATTAAACTTTCCTATTTTATTCCTCATAATGAGGCGGTTATTTTTTGTATTGCATGGTTTTATTAGTTTATTACATGTTACAATATGCTAATCATGTATTATATTGCCAAAACATCCTCTTTTGCAAATGGGCATCAAATCTGAACACTGAGTTAATCCAGTTTCCTAGTTCTTGTGGCATTTCATGGACATATTGTAGTCAAATGTTTGTACAGAGGGGATTTGGAAATCTCTACTTGTCAATTGATAAATCAGAAAATATTGTCAGGAACCAGAAAAAAAAAACAACTTTTTGAAGTGCTTTTGGAATTAAATTAAATCAGCGTTTTAAATGAGATGTAAAGCATTATACATACAGAGTGGAGCATAACTGGAAAATTAGTGACTGTAAGTGCTGCTGAAGTGGAGATTTTAGACTCTGAGCGTGAGGAAAAAATGTAAAAAGTAACATTTTTGTGATGAAACTATTTACAGACTTTGAATCCAGAGAGATTCATAAAAACAACAAGGCAGAACATTTGTAACACATCAAAGATGGAGAGATTTGTCTCTTGTTGTGTTTCTGTCAGGTTTTAAGGGAAGTGCTCTGTGAGAGCTACATACTGGGATGATCCCAGTAGCTGATATCAGTGTTTGTCATCTTCTCTGACAACATTATAGACGAGTTTCTTACAGAATGCAAGCAGACAAATGCATGTCATGTGATCAATATGAACAAATGGCATTATCCCAAATTTAAATCTGCCATTACGAGTTCAGGCTTGCCGTATAATCCTCATGTTTAGTGGGTGATATAGAGGGAATTTTAAAGTTTGGTTGAGATCACATTGTTCAGGAGAGACAGACAAACTTTGCATTCATCAGACATCTAAAATGTGTATTTTTGGGGATTTTCTTTCACTGGTCTGTGAATAAAAAGAAGAACCAACCAATCTTTCAGAAGATTTTTACCTGCTGGTTCTGCTTGTTGTTAGAAAACTGTAATATCTGACATAATTTCAACATTGACTCAAAGTTCCTCCTGCTGCATGTCGTAGGATGGAAAAAACGAAGCAGATTGAATTTGATCTAAATCTGAAACAATGCTGTCTGGTTTCTCGTGCTGGTGTGTTTCCAGGGTCCTGTGAAGGCCTGTATCCAGCAGGGAGTCCTCCCCGACTGTCCGCTCTTCCACAACAAGCTGCAGTTGCCGCTGTCGGGGCTCCTGACCCTGAACCTCGCTCTCAGTATCCTTCCCCATGTAAACTGTGTGGAGCCATGAAGGGACCACAGTCAGACTTTTACTGAAGATGAAAAACAGCATGCAGCTTCTTCACTGTTTGATTTTTATCTCATTAATAAATGTAGGCCTCATCTAAGTAATTAGCTCAGTAATTACAACTTTAAACTGTAAAATGTGAGAAAATTCCTCTCAGATGTTCGCAGTCCCAGCTGCAGGTGTCATGTGACCCCGCTGATACATGAAAACCGAACGTTCTGTGTTAATTATTATTCCTTAAAGTTGTGCAGATCCCTTTGAATTCTTCATGTTTAATTTTGCGTACTGCCTCATCACACCCAAGGTGAGTTCAGCAGGTGGAGATCTGCCTCTTATTCACATCTAAAGGCTGCATGCTGGATGCTGAAACACTACTCTGGGATGTCAGAACTCTCCACAGGGCCAACATGGCAGCTCTACTGACAGCGCGTACTTTGTGTTGGTGGACATGTACCTGAAGTACTTCCTCCCCAGTGAAGGAAGCGTGCCGCCGTCGCCTTTCTCTGACTCCAGAGGCTCCGTCGCAGCGCCTTCGCCAAGGTACTCGCCTGCCATGCGTCAGTCAAACACGAACCAGGTGTTTTATACGAAACTAACTTCCTGAAAGCTGAATGTTTCCTGAGGAACTGAACAGATGTTATATTATTACGTATAACTGAGTTATCCACCTCTAAATAAAGTCAGTAATAATTCATTGATGCGGTTTTGATCTTATTGTTGCTCCAGGCTCCGAGTGAACACCCGCGCTGCTTCAGGTTGCTTTTCTGTTTGTTGTTCGGTCAAACTGGGCTCTCCCTCTCCTCAAATCCCACAGATCCCCCAGTGTGTCCTTTGCTGGTTATGGCGTTCACAGTCCCAGTCTCCTGAAGCATCACATCTTCCACCAGCCCTCGGTGAATGCAGACCCTGCAGCTCAGGAGATCTGGAGGTCGGAGACGCTGCTGCAGGTGAGGCAAAGCAGGGAGTGATGCACTGCTGGATTTCTGCTCCTCACTCTCTCCTGCTGATGGGGGGACAATCTTACAATCAGACTGAGCTTTTATGTGTTTAAAAGACTGACTGTAAGCAGGTGTGTCGGTGTTTTCGCTCACGTTGTGGCATAATCAGACATATTTTGCTGCTACTGAGCTGCTGACTCTTTCTGTTTGGTCAGGCAGAGGATCAAAGTCACCAACTACTACGTTTCTTATTTTTGATAAGGACTCTGTTCTTACATTTTGATATTTGCTGCAGTGTAGCAGGAAGTGTGTGTCTGTCTGACAAAACCTGTCCTCTCTGGGCAGCAGGTCTGCCCGTCGCTGTGGACAAGCTGTGGTCACAGTCGATGTCTTTCTCTGTGTCATCAGCCTCGGTTTCTTAGATGTTCGGTCTGTTCAGAGCCAGATAACTCTGGAGTTTGCTTTGTGATTTTTGTGACAGATGTCCATTAGTTGATGTAATGTTTTTATGTGTTTTTATCGTTCGGTGGGTCCAGATTGTGTGAGGGCTGTGCTGAGATCTTGTGCTGAGAACAGGCCAGACTGAGATAACGCTCTTTAGAGAGCGGACGTGTTTATTAATGAGGGTGTAAAGGGTGTATCTGCTCTGTTCTATGTTTGGATGTGAATCTCTCTCTCTCTCTCTCTGGTCTTTGTGATCCTTTTCTTTTTACATTTGGCCGGTTGATGATCTCATCTCTATTCATGGTTTGTTGTCAGACCCACTCTCGCTGTTGTGGTCCTTCAGCTTTTTATAATCTTGTTAAAGTTTCTTTAACCTTTCCAGAAACCTTTGTGTGTGTATGCATGTTGTCTTTTCTTATAAAAACACTCAGGAGTAACAGACTCAAATCACGCTGAATGTCATCCTCAGTAATTTCGCTCAAAATACCCTGAATCTCATCTCCGGTGACTTCTCCAAAGCTCCATTTACCAAGCAATCAAAACGTGGAGTTAAGTATGTCGAAGTAAAAGGAGTGGGTCTGTAGCCATTCGCTGGCTTATACGTTCAGAAGAAGCTGCCAGTGTGCTCCACCAGTCTCAGCTCTCCAGCACAGCCCCTCACCTCAGGAATTCTGGGAAATCCAAAAATCCCTCCCCTCTATTCGGGGTTTTTGTTTTGGAAAAGTTTTTTGGTCAAAGGAACAATATTTGGCATCACAGCCATGTTACTAACAAGGCGAGCACAAAAACCTGATTTAATGGTGGGGATAATCACTTTTTAGGTTTGATTATTGATCCTGTTGTTTTCTGAATGAACCGTGTTTTGTGTTACAGTCTTAGTCGCACACAGAAAAAACAGTGAAATCAGCTGCGGAAGTTGGAAGCTGATTTTTATAATCAAACAGCAGATCGTTGATGCTCGACTCTATATGAAGACTGAATGCAAATAAAAATGTTTGATTGACTTCCCCAGATGTTTGTGGAGATCTGGCTCCATCACTACTCGCTGGAGATGTACCAGAAGCTGCAGTCCCCTCAGGTAAAGGTAAGACCATTAACTCTCCCCTCCCTCTGCACTGCAGCGTCTCACGGCTGGCTGCTGATTGGCTGAGCACATCCCTTCCCTCACCTCTCCACCAGCTCCATCCCAGCAGACCGTTGCGGGTGGGGGAACGGCGAGACCAGCTTCCATTCCTACACCTCTGCTTTGTTTTTGACTGTTCACACTTTTTATTAGCTGGTTGAAGCCCAAACAAAGCCTCTCTGAGGGTGAAGACGTCCTCAGACTCAGGTTTCATGACGAAGGGACAACTTCATCCTCAGCTGTGCGTTCACACTGCAGGCGGGGGGAGATGAGCAGCGTAGTGAGTTAAGGCATCAGAGAGGCGTTAAAGCAGCGAGCTGCTGGTGGTGTGAGCGCACAGCAGGACGTCCCGGTCCAAACTGTGAAAGCATCAGATTCTCTGGTTTATATCAGACAGTGAGAGTTTGTAGCTGCAGAGAAGAGCTGCTGCATTCATGGGTTTGGCATGCTCCCGGTTGTAGAGCTTTTGCTTCTGTCCACATGCTCTGCATGCTGCACGTCCACCTCAGCAGCTGCTCTGTTATTCTCCCCCTGGTCTGCGTCTAACATCAGCATTAAGTCACACAACTCTAACCCTTTTACTAATGATTCAGAACGAAGCCATCATGTGTGTTTGCTTCATTTAACCCTTACAACTCCGACCTGTTTTTAAAAATACATATAAAGCTCAACCTTTTTAATCACAGCTAGCATACATACATGTATAATTGAATGTCTGGATGAATATAAAATGAATGTATCAATAGTTATTGCACCATGAAGGCCAACCAAACAACAAAAGTAACTCCCCTCAGCTTTTACTCTGCTTCATAAACATCTTCTCGGATGTATTCCAGCCATAAAGGACCATTATTTTTGTTCTTTTCAAACACAACTTTAAGCTCACTTGTTGCCTTTTGGCTGCTCCTAATTGGACCGTTAATTTGAGCTCTCTGATTGGTGGAAGGTTTGACAGGAAGTGGCTTCATCATGATTTTTGTTTTGAAAATGTGATAAATAACGTTATCATGAATCACTCTGTCTCAGAATAAACTGCATTTTGTGCTTGGATTGTAAACCTCCTGGATGAGACATAAATTCATAGAAAACCTAAAGGGTAAGCGCCCCATCACAGAGTCAAACACTACCGTTCCTGAGACAAAGTATCAGAGCTCGGTGCTACTGGAGTTTTAAGGGTTAAAACATTTATCCGTCTATTAAAATCAGTGTTCATTTTCCTGTAACATCCACTATGTATCATGTAACTTTATTAATAATGTGATTAGATGCTTTCCACTCACCACCAGAGTTTCCTGGTTCTGGTTCATGTTTGGTGTTTTTCAAACAGAACACAGCTGCGCATGAATCTGCTCCGTCACACACGCTGCAGCGTTTCTCTGTGAGAAACTCTGAAACGTGTGGAGGCGCTGTGTGTCTGTGCATCAGCCAGGGCCTTCAACTGGAAGATTCGGGATAAACGCATGCAAACGATATTTTCTGAATGATGTTCCTTCATTTTCGGTTTTGATTGAACGGGAAACCAAATCTTCCAGTTGAAGTTGATCCTGTTAATGTTGTTGAGCAGCTGGGACAGGAATCCTTCCTTAACCTTAAGCTGAAACTGGAGGCTGGATCCTGGTTTTCCTCTTGGTGTGTCTGTATTTCCACTGATGGAGGATCTTCCAAACATGTAATGGTCAAACTGGTTTAGAGTTGCTGGTGGAAGCGATTCCCGTCCCCGCTGTGGCGTGTCAGTGCAGGTAACTCCTCTTCATCGTCTGTTGAAGCATTTTGTTCCCACAGTCAACACGTTGTTCTGTTTGTCTCCTCTCCTGTTTTTTCTTTCCTCCTGAATGTTTTTGGTCAAATGTTTCCTTCTTGTTGCTTTTCCTTGTCTTGCTTCTTCCTTTTCTCATGTGTTCCTTACTCCCGCCACCTTTTTCTTCCTCACCCTCCCTTATTGTCACTTTTCTCCCCCCTCCTCTCCCCTCACTGTTACTCCCCCTCCTCCTCTTGTGGTTGTCCTTCCCCATCTTCCTCCCCACCCCTGGTGGTCACGGGTGAACAGCTGGCGCTGCTGCAGTACCGCCTCAGTATGTCCAGCATGCCGTGCCAACCACACGCCCCACCAGGCTCTGGGACCCTCCACACCTACCAAGTACTTTTACCTTTTCATTCACCCCCGCCCCTCTGGGGCCTCCTGGAGGTAAACCTTCAGTCAGCCGAGTTCCCGGTCAGAGGTCCTTCTCTCCGCTTGATGGCCACATGCAGCCGTATTCACCAGCCCCGCGCGGCATGTTTGATCCTGTTTCTGCTCGGGGGACAGACGGTAACGCTCCTCTTTGACCTCATGATCCACGCTGACGCATCCCGTCACCGCGGCGCTTCATTTATAAAGCCGCTCTTGGTTCTTACAGTATGGGTTGTTTCTGGAAACTGTGAAAGCTTCCTATCATTGGGTCAGGAGGTGGCGCTGTAGCTCGGTCCATCTGAATGATGGCATCAGATCAGAACTGGACCCAAGAGCCGGTTTGTGTTTGCACTGAGACGCGTCACTGGGTCTCAGGAGTCAGTGTTGGTAAATGTTTGGACCGGCGGTTCTGAATGTTGGTTTCTAAACATCAGCTGCTGATTTCACATCTGACTAGGGATTCAAATTATCACGTAATTCATTAATCAATATTTATTTCATCTTATCAACAAGTGGCAATTTTTCTGAGAAACTGAATTTTCCTCTGAATCAACGAAAATGCAAATCATATTCCTTATAAAAGATTTATTCCTAACAGCAGGATCAACAAATTCACACATGGAACAATGCAAAGAAAGATATAATAAATTTAATTTAAAGGGGATAGAGAATCAAAATCGTCATTTTCATTTTTTTGATGGCGTTTCAGAGTCTCCCTGCAGTTGAGAAAACACACAAAGTGTCAGGCAGCGTCATAATCTCCTTTTCCGGTATTTCCCCTTTTTGAATTGCAGCCAGAAAATAGGCCAATGCGTTTTTGACTGTAATGTGACGTCACATTACAATGAGCAGCCCCTCCCGCACAGCTCTGTGCTGTGTGACACACAGACGCAGCAGTCAGTGCGTGCGAAAGAGGGAGCGATATCAATATCAGCGTTTGGTATTGATACCAGTCGTTCCTTCCCTGGCTGTGCCAGCGGTGTTCAAATTTCTTCCACCTCCTCCGATTCTGCTGGCTCGAAAATATAAGGCTGTGTCACCGAATAGCCATTGGCTAATGACATTAGCATAGCAAGCAGTAAAGGCTTTGTTAGTCATCACTATGAACTACAGTCGGTTATTGGCTGACGGATGACGTCAACGTTTTACGTGCATTTCTTAATGAGGTTGCCAGATAGCTCAGAAACACGCCAAAAAAGGGCAAAACAATGTGTTATTCAGCACAGGGCACTTTGGACAGCCTTT
>JAVQJG010129706.1:0-10123 GCA_036024015.1 Craterocephalus amniculus | reverse complement strand
GTTTCCCATGATGCATTGCACTCCCTCACTTGCGGACTTTACAGACTCGGCAAGCAGAGAAAGATGATAAAGCCCGAGTTCATATATGTTTCTAAGTTACGTAACCTGCACAACAACGCCCCAATAAGTTATAAATGGTATTTTTAAAAATAAAGTTATAGATTACTACAAACAAATGGTACGCCAGCAAGTTAAATTTGCGATATTGCTAGTAGCCTGTTGCCGTGTGACTTCGCTAAACTTATGAGGAATGTTAGCTATACAAGTGAAGCCTGTGTCACATAATGTGATTGTATTTTGTAACGAAATTAATATCTTATTTTGGTGAAGACCAGGAAGTAGGGAATGCGCAGATGAAGTCGCAGGGTGTTTCGAACGGAGGAACTTAAGCGACGTAGGATGTGTAGGGAGTAGAGAACAGGGAGCAGGGAGGTTGAAGTGCACTGTGGATCGGAACGCAACATTTGTGTGGGGTTATTTTGTTTTACTCAACTGAACTTTATCTATAAAGCGCTTTAAAACAACCCCAGCTGTCACAAAGTGCTGTACACGTCAGCTAAACAGTAACAAATAAAATAAATAACTGCTGTATCTGTTTGCCACAATATTGAGAACACATTGAACCTTGGAATCCAAAAATATTATTGTTCATAGACAATTATTTGTACGCAGGCCAATGTCAAGATAAATCTCCTTAATGGAGTTCAAATAAATATAACAAGTTGAATAACAAGTTCATTCTCAAGCAACCTTTCTCCATAATCTAAAAAGATCACAGACTCTAAAACTCAAAACAAGTCTTTTGTAAATAATTGTGTAAACTGCTTGTGTTCATCACAACAGCTAAAGACTATATACTCTTACTGTAGGTTTCAGTGAACACAAAGTTATCTTTATAGTATGAACTTATTAACCTTGTCTAATGTACTCTGTTGATGAAATTCTTATATCTGAACCAGTGAACAAGTTGAGTCTATAAAGTAAAAATAAATTCAATACCTGCTGTGAAACTGCAGCTGCCAGGTTCCCACCAGCACTATCCCCTGACACAGCAACACGGTGTGGGTCCACAGAGTACTGGGCCAGCACCCCCTTCTGGAGGAAGTGTTTGACCACACGGTACACGTCCTCATATGGGACAGGGAAGTGGTGAGCAGGAGCGAGACGGTACCTGGAACGAAAGAATGGTGCATATAAACTAATGAATAAAAAAACATGAACTTTGTAAGTAAGGTGCACAGAAAAGCCCAGAAAAATAAAGAAGTTGAGGGCAAAACTGGTTACAAACTAAAGTTGAAATCACAAAATGTTTCAAAATGTTTTGACTAACTGTGAGCAGTTGTGTTATTCGATGTGTTTGTTCAGACAAGACTTAAACAGTTTTATTTTATCTTATTTTATTTTACTTTTTGCTATTAGTATTAGCATGCAATAATTCTAATCAGCTCGGCTACACAAAACTGGCAATATTTTGAAGAATTCGATAAAAATATCATGTGTATAAACTAAATTTTTGCCCTTTTTCCTCTATTTGCTTCAAAATTACACAATGTAGTATATAGGAAACAAGCACACAACAAAAATAAAATACTACTTCTTACAAAAAATATTACTGTTATTGCTTAGAAAATTATTGAAATACTTGTCAAATATGATTCACTCAAAATTCACAATTACATTAGTAAATTTCCTGTTGGTGACATGTCCTCGAATGTTTTCTCTGAGACACATGCCTGAACCCCATGAAAAATGGAGACAGGAATTCAGATTGGCCAGATAAGGTAATCCTACAAACATCCCAAACCAAATCAACTCTACTCCCAACTCTGAAACATTGTATGTAAACAAGCACAACCACATTATCAACACTAAAAAATTGTTTGATTTAACAACCAAATCTTTATCTTCCACATAACTATTGTTGCAAATAACCAGGAGACGTGACGGCAGTAGGAGGAGAAGTTTGCAGCCCTGATAAAAGGCACAGCCAGACATTACATAGAAAAACAGTGAGTGTTGATCTGACAGGAAAAGTCCCAATTGTAAACCTGTTAGCTTCACTCTACTGAATCATTACTCCAGTGTAGCGTGTAAATGAAAGGGCAGCTGCATGAGAAAGAAAAGAGGCAGCAACTAATAAATATAAAAGGAGCTTTATTACAAAGTAATACATTCATTTCCTGCACCTCAGATTGAAATATTTTGCTTCTGTGACAATTAATTATTCTAGTAAGACATTAGTTTGTGCATTATGTTTTAGCAGCTGGACATAAGTGACAATGAAATTAAAATGTACTCACTCTACAGAAATAACTACAGCATCTAGTTCAGTGACGATTTCCCTGGCCAAGAGATCGTATGGACTCATGCCTGCATAGAAAAGCAAATAAAAATAAAGATTTGACATGTAGTTTTAGGCAACACAAATGATCACAATAATAGCTATGGATTCATCAGCTTACATAAACGCAAAGCAACACAAAGAGAGATAAACCCATCCGGCATTACTTCCTCTGTGATTGTTACACCCATTCAACAGATTGCAAGAACAGCATGAAATATGTCAAACTGCTTGTCATGACTTAACGTTTTGGATTAGCAAGGGTTCCACCCTCCGAGATTCCCACCGCTCCAGCAGACGGCGTGTTATTTCCTCAGGAAAATCAGAGCTTTGTGACTTGTGTTTGATAGTTTGTTGATCATTTTTGATTCTGTAATAACAGCTTTCAGGTGAAACTAATACGGATCTGCCCAGTCAACTGTCATATCACTCGATGGGAGAACATACTCTGTGATAGGATAATGAGTCAAACCAGTCATCTCGCCATTCATACTCACAGAGCTTTAATTTAGTGCAATAAGTGAATGTGTCAACTTACGGGAACTTCCCAGACACCATCCTCCACCATGCAGGTATATGACAGCTCTCCTGAGTTCATTGTCACCACTCTGGTCCTTTGGCTGGTAGAGTACCACCTCTACACCATCAAATGTTTCTTCTGTCACCTTGACATGCTCATCAGACACAGGTGCAATCCTTTCTAGCAGAGTAATGACATACATTACCCCCATGTAGTCCTTCAATCCTAGTAATTCACTAAGGTCTGCCTGGAAAGGAAAACAAATACAACATAAGTTGTAAAATACATGTGTAATAGATGGTTTCATTATAGAACTCATAAGTATGAAAGTCACAGTGCTAAATTTACTTTTACAAAGCCATTACATTGTTGTCTCTCTTCTTTTAACAGTCACCTTGCTCAACATTAAAAACATGTGATATTCAAAACAGAGAGGTCTCGGATGCAAAACTACTGTATGTGGAAGAGAAGAAAAACTAAGTCACATGAATGTTGCCTGACAGAATGTCAACAGTCCCTTAAGGTTGTTTATTCTGAGTCACAACTAAAAGATAAGTTATAAAGGCATGACAGAGATGATCAGCTGATGTTCATTTAGTGCAACCCAAAAAACTTTAAAGAAATTGTCCTCTAGTCCAAAGTCATCATACTTTAAGATTAGGTGCTCCATTCAATGTGAAAGAAGAGACTGTGTATGCAACAGAACTAATCTGATTTGCTGTAATGAAACAAGGTCGTTCTAAAAAATAAAAAAGGGTCACAGTGAAAACCAATACAAACATTCAGAATTTACTACAGGAAAAGATGTTAAATGTTTGACTGATAATAAAATCAAATAGCACTTGCTGTCAGTATCTGCATCATCCAGCAGGAGTCAGGACAGTCAGGTTTAATTTAGGGAAATAACTCAACTAAAAGTAACACAATTATAACAACAAACACAATTTCAACGTAATCTTATCAAACTGAAATGACAATGGTTTAGTTTAACAGATAGCTATCTTGCTGACTACATATGACATAGAACAAACCTTTTCTATTAAATCTATTACTAATATTAGTTCGTATACTGAAAATGCTGCAACACCTTACAGTGTGGAAAAGATATATACATGTTGACCTTGTGTTGGCAAAAGTGTTGCAAAATAATGACAATTCTAACTCTGTTGCAGTTGTCATGTGATGCTTCAGCCATGTATTCAAACCTACTTTAAAGCTGTAGTAAGTCTGTACTACAATGGACAGTAAACTACAGGCGTCTAACCTCATAAACTTTCTTAATAGGATCTATTATTAGCACAGGTGAGCAGGACTTTACAATACATGGATTAGCATCTGATATAATCTGGTGTAGCCAGCATGTATATCTACATCAGCAAAATTCTTATATACTCTAAGGGAACAAGCAAATGAAATTCAGTTTTGCACGTTTTCTTCATTTTAAAATCTAACTAAATTGTCAGACCAGATAGTAAAGCATGTAAATATTTGAAGCTCTCAATGCAAAAGTCTCAATTCCAAAGATTTGATTTAATGGAACTATCAACACCAACAAAGCTGTAATTCAATATTAAAAATAAAATTGATGCTTTTTCTTCTCTTTTTTTTCTTCAGTGATTTTTTTATTCTTACCAGATGACTGAGAGTTCTGAAGAAAGAGTTGGTCAGTATGAGTTTCCATCTTTCCTCTATCTCATCAGGAATTGGCTCGTAAATATAATAAGCGGTAAAAGAGCAGACAGCGACGAATAAAATGATGCTTCCCCACCTCATTTTCCAGCCAGAGACTGCAGGGTGCAAACAGACGAACAGTTAGTTGCGCTTGTTAACAAGTCAGTCCGGTGCGCCACAGAACTTACGCTCGGAATCAATTTCAGATCCAGACGAGTTAAATATTACAGCACGTGGGTGGTGTCATTTGATGGTTATCGGCGTGCATATTCGGAGCTTTTCTTCCCTGCTCGTGCGCGTCCCGTAATGCATGTCTGTCTCGTGGAGCAGCAGAATTAATTGAGGTGTCAGTGGTGTAGAGAGAGCGCGCGCGCTGTGTGCTCACGAGGCAGAACCGTCCCACCTTGGCCCGCCACGCAAATTCCTCAGGTGCCCTCTAATCGTGTGTAAGTTGCACAGCACGCGCAAGAAACTTTGTAGCCTACTAGAACAAAGCTGAGCCTCGCAGATATCAGAGCTTATCAAGCAGCGATGGTAAGCACTTCTATGCAAAAAACAGTTTAAAAAAAATTGTTTAAAAAAAAGTACGCAACACTGAGATTACCTCATGGACAGTCTCTCCGGAAGGCTGTTGCCTGATTTATACACAATACTGTCACCTCAGTTAGTGACCTGTGATTCTCTGGTACAAGTTACCCCTGAATTATAAGGAGAGAAGCTTTCTGCATTCCTGAGACTCGTACCTCACTGGCCACAGCAAAAGACTGTGCTGCAGATAAATAGCTATGGTTGCAAGGCAGCTTAAGCTAATTATATTTGGTGATAGACCCAGATGGATGTCAGGTTTCCTGGCAGTACTGACAGTCAAAAGCAACATGACTCTGATACACGCACGTCTTAAAACGCCACAGGAGGGAGTGTTTCCTACTGCAGTACTTTTTCCTTTTTTTTCACAAAAAAGAAAGGGGTGTTTTGGAGAAATTGCTTTTGGCCTGTGTAGCCCCACGTTATTATTATAAAAAACTGTTTAAAATTGTCTGGAACCATAGAGGAGGTTTCAAAGATTAACACTTTGACCTGACTTATTGTGCAGTAAACAAGTCCACACAGGTGTGAGTCTACAGTTTCACACGGTTTTAAGGTGAAATACTGACACATTCACCAATATAAACATTTGCAGATTGAAGAGCATTACAAATGTGTTGCTTTGTCATGTTGCCAATTTCAATTCATAAAACTTAGTACTGCACCTTGGTACAGGTTACCATAGTGATGCTTGAGACTTTCTCAAATTGTTGGAAAAACTTGAATGTGAATTGTATATAGTACAGAAGTCAGATTTCTTAATATGCTCTACAGTATCTCAGAATCTCTAATCACCTGCCTGCACATGACTCTGGGTTAAACTCTTTGTCATGATCTCTTAAAACTTTCTCTCCATCAAGTTAAAAGTAGTAATTGGTTGGTGTTTTCGGAAAAGGCAAGTGTCTCCTTCTATCCAACATCAAACCCTATTGAGATGTAATCTTAAAGATTAAGGGCCTGACAGAGGGTGAAAGCCTCTGTGAGACTGCTCACTGCTGAGCAGTGGAATACTAAATCTCTTCTATGAATACAAAATCACACTTCAGACACTCAGGGATTCTCCCTGGAATTCCCTCCCTCCGTCTTGCCTCCAACCACCGGCCTTGACTCAGCTCTCAAGTAAATCTTTCATGGAGCTCTCTTTAACTGGTTGCGTCTTGTTAGCGAGGAGAACGGGTGTTGTTGGAGGATGAGAGGGTGGGAATGTTGTCTTCATCTACGGAGAGACATACTGTGCACAGCTATGCCACGTGGCTGCCCAGCACCCTGCTGTTTGTGGGATAACTCGAGCAGATTTGAAAATGTCTGAAGACTGAAACAAGTCATTTGAGCACTGAAGCGTGTGAATATGTGCTCATGCGTTAAAGTCTCTGTGCTTCTTAGTATAATCCCATGTAAGTCCAAATACATATGCATACAGACAGGCTGCATTTCATTCTTTTGTGAAACCCACATTCTTGAGATGAACACATCTACAAAAGCACATCAAATTCTTATAATTAGGGAACTCAGACCAGACCTCCTCTGCCAATGATAACTGTGACCAACAAACTTTGTAACTTTTTAATTTGCAGAGCCCCTGCTGAAACAAAGTTGGCTGCATGGCAAGAAGCATCTGAAAGCACTTAATTCTTAATTTAGGCTGAAAGGAGTACAGGGAACACATTTTTGCCATAATGATTACGAAACAGGTTTGCCTGTATTACTAGCTATCATTAGCTATAACTGAATGAATGAAGTCACATAACCTTATGAAAAAAGTCATATATAGAATAATACATATCAGCAAACATATTTTCATATTTTCAAATCAAGTAATTAACTCACTCCTTTCTGATTCTCAAGAGCTTTGAAAAGTCTGAGAGTAAATCATTAATCTTCTCGTAATGAGCTTCTTTTAAACTTCATGCAACCAAGTCTTTATGTAATATGCTGGCAAGGAGTCATGTAATTATCCTGAGCTTATATTTAATAAATGAACAGTTAATCATTTTTCTTTCCTATAAAAATGTGTTGCACACACTTCTTTTTGTTCATCAAACAATGACAGTCAATTAGCATTGCCATTTGTTTTACACTTAAAGGTGGTGATATTAATACTAACCTTAATTTAACAATCACAGTTATGGTGACATTAAATTACTGCATATAATGTACATCATAAAAAGAATAAATCAAAAAGAAAACCTTAGCTGGACTTGAACAATGTTTAGAGAACTTGTATGCATCTGAACCAGCAGGTTCCACATATAATTGTTTCCCAGAAGCAGCAACTCTGCTTCTGGGAAACAAAATAACAACAATAATGATGATGTGCCAAAACACAACGAACAAAGTCAGAATGAGGTCAATTGCTGTTACATCTATGAGTACATCTGAGTACCATTCTACTCTGTTTCAGGAATTTAAACCAACAATAAACTTCTGACTAATCAGTGGCATCTGAGGTGGCTGTAAAATTCTCTTCCTCCAACTCTCCTCTTTCAGCCTACAACCTCTGCATGAGTGAGCACGACATTGCATTAGTTGTTCTTTTTACAACCTTATCTAAAAAAAGTCGGCATTATCAAGCATGTTAATCAAAGATAAAATACAATAATGAAATCCCTGCATCGAAATCCTTTATAAACCCTGTATGCATCTGAAAGTGCAATGTGAGTGAAGACAGAATCACATAAAGAAAATCAAAACAGGCCAGGATAAAATGAGCAATAAAATTAACATACGAAAAGCATGCAAGACAATCTCAGAAATACAGATGAGGAAGGGCCGCACCTTAACAATTACTGTATAACAAACATAAGTCATTTAAAAAATAACTTATTTTTTCGCATTTCCAAAACCCCAAAGAACATGAGAATTTCATCATCATTGTTACATACTGTAATGTAATTTAAAGATTCAGGCAGACCAGAGAAATTTATCTGCAGGGAAAAGAATTCTGAAAACCAATACTGAACAGCCATGATCACGGCACATTAAATATAGATATGATTTTGTAGAGGAAATTACTGCAGAGCTCAGAAATGTTTCTGAAAAACGCAGACAGCGAACACTCGTATTTCACTAGTGTGAGTTACTGTAAAACTCTACTGCTGCTTTCTCTGGACCAAGGCTCATTTAGAGTGTAGTGAGGCAAAGTGGAAACTGTTCCATGGTGTAATAAATCATCATATAAAATTCTTTATGGACATCATGGATTATTTATTTTCTAGGATTGAGATTCATCAGTGTACACATTACCAAGCCTGCATCTATGATGGTAGAATGCTGTATTAGCAGCTTACATATCTGTGAAGAGACCATCAGTGCTGGAGAATAATAGCTTAAAATTCTGATTATGTCTATTTTTTTAGAGAAAAACATCACCTTGCACCTTTCAGCAAGTTAATGTCAAATTACATTCTGGTTTTATTACAAAGCACAAACTTGATTTCTTGTTTTTAAAAGAAACCTGATTTGGTAGAGAAAAATCATTTGATTGTTATTACTGATGCAACTCCTAACTTCACCTATGTCAGTGAAGCTAGATTACAGAAAGGATGCGGAGGAATGGCTGTTTTGACTCCTGATGTAAGCAGGTGTCGAAAAAACTTTGCTTCATTGGAAAATTTGGCTCTCCAAATGAATTCCCCTTGTCATGTGCTGTTCCTCCACACATATGGTACCTAATACAATTCAACTTTATTTATAATGCACTTTATAAACAACATAGTTGACCAAAATGCCACAATATGCAAAATAAAAATAATTAAAATGAGAGCATATAAAACTGCCCAAGCTAAATGTAAGCACTGTACAAGCTGATTTGAAGACTTTTCAGACCTAAAATCAATGGACGGGTTTCCCAGATTCAGTTAAGAAGATCTTAGTACTAAGATCTCCTTGAGAACGTTCTTTCAGCGTCTTCTTGAGAAAAACACGTTTTCCAGGTTTGTTCTTATAGTTAAGAAGGTCTTAGCAAAGAAGGCTCTGTAAGAAGACTCTGACCCAGTCTTTCAGGTCTTCTAAGCGAGCCTTAGTCCAACTCCAGCCATGGACAGCCAAGAAAAGAAAGAAAGAAATATGCACAGTTTGGAGTTGTGAAACAGCGTAATATGAATATATATATATTGATCTGTTCAATATGTAGGACTTGTATTATTTAGATGGTGAAAAATATTTTAAAAAAATATTTATTTTGGGGAAACGCGCGTGTTGCCGCCAAACATACAGTATAACAATAGACGCGTCTTAAATTTGGAAGCTGGATGTTTCAAGACAGCTCTTTGAAGTCTGCACAATCAAGGCATTTACTACAATTTAACCGCATATTCAACATGGACAGCTGCCAGAAATAAGTCTGACAGGGCACATATCCAGACTGCCGACATACGCTTACAGTATCAGGACTCAGAAGGTGTCAGATAATTAAGCTCATCTCCATCCGCCACTCTATATGCAGGCGTACACACGTCATATACGTAAAAGATATCATGGCTGCTTTAAAGCATATTCTTGTGGAAAACTAACAGTGTCCCTTTATGTTTCGACACTTCTTCAGTGAGGATGACCATCTCGTCGGGGGTAAAGGCTGGTGCGCACTTTCTCCGTTTTTTTGGTTGATTACGCCATATGTACCTGCATTATTTGCTGATATAATGCAGCTGTTTAATACAACTTGGACATTTTCAGGTCAGCAGCAGCGTATTAGTTGGAATATCGGTGCTGTAGCTGCCGTCTGGGCTGAATCACCGGTTAGTCATCGATGCGCCTGATCTTGATTGCTTTATTAAGAAGATCTTAGAGCTAGTTCTTAAGAAGGACCTAAAGAACGCCACTAAGAAGGCATCTGAGAAACAGTCATAACTTAGTACTCCTTCTTTGATAAGATCTTCTTAAGATCATTCTTAAAGCGGATCAATGCAAGTCTGGGTATGTTTACCATGCAGTGCGCACCCCAAAGCTGTAGGGGGAGCTCCAGAGCGAGAAAATAGGCGACAGACGAAGAAGAATGTTGTAAACAG
>JAVQJG010129702.1:0-10204 GCA_036024015.1 Craterocephalus amniculus | reverse complement strand
TCCACGAAGAAGAAACTTCCTCCTGGGACGTCTTCCTTTTTTGGGCGCTTTCCGCTTGGGATTTCCGGCGTGGATTGGATTTATGGCAGTGCCCGTGTTTCTGCAGTTGGGTCCCTCTCCTGCAGTTGGGTCCCTCTCGCAGAGTTTCCTATGTTGTCTTCCTGGATGAGATGGACTGATCCAATGTGGTGTAGACTGAAGGGGGACCCCGAGACTCACACATATAATAGTTCACTGGCATTCTGCAGTGGTGTTATTTTAGTGATCTGATTTTAATTAAAAACATAATCAGTGTGCGGAAATAAGTAATAACTGTATCATTGATTAGTTTTATGGGGCCCTCAGGGAACTTGGGGCCCTAGGCAACCGCCTAGCTTTGCCTAATGGTAAGTCTGCCACTGGACAGAAGCAGTGAGGAGTGGTTAGCCCTGTTGCTAAATAGGATTGGTTGATCCTAAAAGCAAGATCAACAAAAATATATTTCTGGTGATAATGGGCAAAGGATGGAACCTCATATCAATGAACCTAAACATAGCATCTAATCTTATGAAAATTGTGTAAATGTAAATAATATTTGACATAAAAGAAAATGTATGTTAATGAATAATAAGACCCACTTGCACAGTATTCACATAGTGATAGTTATACTTATTTGCATATATTAATTGCCATGCTGGTGATTTTTTAACTTTGAGCTTTCAACATTTGAACTCACTTTGACATGAAGAAGGGTAAAATAGCTCATCTTTTGTCTGTGACCGCTAACCGGCCTAAGAGAAGTAGTGTTTGTTGGCTTTTAAATCTACCACAAACCATTTAACATCAATGGTGAAGAAAAGATGAAGGAAACCCAGCTGGACAGAGGAAAAGTAGGCTATTTGCTTCAGGCTCAATTGGTCAATGAGCATAAAAGTGTTTTGTGAGGTGAATTTGGCCGCAGTGTCACAGTAGAACTCAAGAAGCAAGGTCAGGAAGCTACAGTGAGAATTGGGAGAAGTGTTGGTGCAGTCAAAAACAAAAGAGGAGATTGCAGCACATTGTGAACCTTTATTCACAGATGAGCGATGCTAAAGGCCCATTTATGGTATGCACACGCACGGAAAGTTTCGTCCGTCTTCTGCGTCAATTACTTGCCTTTTTGGTGCGTTTTCAGGCTCCTTGCGCATCCGTCACTCGACGCAGATAACGGAGTAATACCACCGGAAACCGCGGGGTCAGTGTTGAGCATAGGGGAGCAGGAACAAACCAGGGAAGAAGAAGAAGATAAACAGGAAGAACAAAACCATAGAAGAAGAATGAAGACGGCGAAAATACTCTTTTGAAATAAAGTTCTATAAGTGTTCGCGGAGTGTTAGTGGTTAGAAACAACTTAATAGCAGCGCCTTTGTGCCGCCAATCGATGTTTGAAACTAACGTTGTATCGCAGGGTTTACAATAAACTCAGCACTGCCGCTTAGTGGAGGTTAGCCGTAGCAACAGAAACGACGCATGGAAGCATGAAGGCAGCGACGCATGGAGACGTTTGGAACGGACGCCCCAAATTACGTCCGTCGGGGAGCATAAATGGGCCTTAACTCACCTGCTGCCACAGTTCATTTAAATGTCTAATTATTATGTACATTTTGACAACTGGATTTCTTTTCATGGGATAGACCACCTGCTTGGCAGCTGTTCCAGGGTGTGGATACGGTGTTTGATATACTGGAGCAATCACAAGTTAGTATCACCGGGATGATGAAGGCATTGTTTTTTTAAAATTTACTTTAAAAGTTTGTTGTAGTACTTCTAAATGCTTTTTCTGCACCCCACTGTTATTCTTTTTTTATGTACAGCACCTTCATTGTCTTTTACATAAAATGTACAATACAAACACACTTGCCTTGCCTCAGCTGAGGCCAACTGCACCCATTTTGCACCTGCATAGCAGGCATCATAATTACAATCAATTTGCTCATCACATCATTGGCGTTTCTGCCTGGAATATGCTCCTGTTTAAATATCTGGGAGGAAGATAAAGGTTTCAGTTGTGCAGCGGCTATGTCTCAGCATGTCTCTGAATAGTCACCTACAGTACTCAATAGATGCAGAGACATTTTGTTTTATTTCAGAGAAACCTCACCATGTTGATCCAGGTAAAGGTTGATCATTAACCTGGCTGGAGTTTTCTTATGATCATTGAATGTCTGTCCTTCATATAAATTTATCCGGTAGTTGTGCTGTTTTCAGTCTAAACAAATGGTAGTCAAATGACCTGACAGTCAGCAGTCAAACCAATCAGTGGATTGTACAAAACTTGAAACAATTATTTCTGTCTGTTAGAGCAATGCTGACACTAAATCAGGGCTATTCAGTTCAGTCCCACAAAGTTTTCTATGTCTCCCTGCTACGACACAGATATGATTGCAGGACTGTGGGCCTTGTGGGGCAGAAGTGAAAAGCCCTCCTCTGCATCCTCCCAGTCTCATGGCCACGAATGAATAACATTTTGAGACAAACTGCATTGAGGCAGGGTTGTTATTCCTTTGATCAACTACTGAGGAACTAATGCTTAGTTAAGTAATTGGTTCTTATAGGTGAACGCACAATCCAGCCTTATCAGGAGACTACTGGTTAGTTCAGGAAAACAAAGAGGAATGAATCAGTAACTACCAGAGAAACAAACGAGGAACGAATGAGGAACTCATTTATTGGTTGTTAACCAGTACCAACTGCTCACCAGCAATGTATAGCTAAGCCACAAAACACTAGGTAATGGTCGGGTACTGATTTAACCATTAATAGTTCTTCAGCAAGTACTTGGTATGGTATAACACTTTACATGAAGGGATAAGCAAAATAATTTATGGCCAGGTAATGATTTGTACCAGTACCAACTGCTCACCAGGCTTATTATGGGACTACTGGTTAGTTAACAGTGGAACAAAGAAGGAACTAATGGACAGTTAACTAGTACTTGCAGAGTGACCAGTTTACCCAGCAGAGTGTCTTTCCTCTCTGATAAAGAAGGGACTGAATATCTATAGATAAATTGTCTACGGCAAAAGGTCAAGCAAACACATATGTCAAGCTACACGATCGTGTACAGATTAAATTGTTTTTTTAAAAATAATTGATAGTCAGTGAAAATCTCTTATTTAGATAACATATGAATGAGTTAATTTTTTAGTGATTTTTAAATGCAGTTTTAGTTTTTGTGGTGCT
Source organism: Craterocephalus amniculus (assembly GCA_036024015.1). Classification (NCBI taxonomy): domain Eukaryota; kingdom Metazoa; phylum Chordata; class Actinopteri; order Atheriniformes; family Atherinidae; genus Craterocephalus; species Craterocephalus amniculus. Next base: position 7,003 of record JAVQJG010129702.1, on the reverse strand, counting down.
TTTTTCATGTTGCCGTTTACAGTTGATTTGAATACAAAAGTAATAGGCGTTGACATGTTTACAGTAAATATATATGATGACAGCTGATTTATTTACTTTCAGTGTATCTACGATATTGCCCCAGTTAATACGTTCAATTTACGACAGTTTTGATTTAAAAACAAAAGTTGGGTTTAAAATTAACTGACTAAAAAAGGGACGCCGGCAAAAACCCTCCTGTAACAGTGCAGCTACGCATGCTTCATAACATACGTAAACAGTACAAAGTTTAAAATTTATGGAAACTATAGATTCTCTTGGAAAGTGCTTGTGTGTGTGTCTTTAAGCCACAGTTTGCTGATATTGTCTATCGTGTTCTGCAGATGTCTTGAATGTTTTGCACATGTTAGATCACAATATGCATAGAGCCTTACGTGTCACGATTAAAATGGATTCTAACATAGGAATAATATCTTTTGTCAGTAGTTTTCCAATATAGGATGAAGCCACAAAACACTAGGTAATGGTCGGGTACTGATTTGGCCATGAATAGTTCTTCAGCAAGTACTTGGTATGGTATAACACTTTACATGCAGGGGTAAGCAAAATAATTTATGGCCAGGTAATGATTTGGTACTCGAACAAAAAAAAGTGTCCAATTAAATCCCTGATCAGTAAGAAACAGGATTTAAGCTGTTTGCTCACTGGCTTAAATAAATGCAGAATTCACATGAAGAATTTCGGTCATTTTCCTGATAACTGACCAGTTGTTCACTAAAAAGGTTGGACTGTGCGTTCACCAGTAAGTACTGGTCACCTTTAGTTCCTGATTAGTTCCTTAGTAACTAGGCACATTTTGTGACCCGTACTGTGAAGTGTAACAGATTAGCTGACTGTTCTGGGAGGAGCCTCCATCATGTTAGAGATGACAGACGTACCGCTGAAATACAGTACAATCAACATGTCAGCGTCTGCCCGGCAAAACAAGCAGATCTGAATATATGTTATTACAACACACAGAGTGAGAACAACATGCATCTGTGCAAGGTTGTGTGTGTGTGCGTGTGTGTGTGTGTGTGTGTGTTGGGGGTGGTGGTGTAGGAGCTTTTGTCTCAGTTAATGGGAGGCCTCTTTCCAAAGCCAAACTGAAGGACCATCATTTCTCTTCCCTGTCAGCATTGCTGCCTAAGGGGATAACTGAGCACCAGCCAGGAAACACACACACGCACACACACACACCTCGAGACAAAAAACAGTCATGGCTGTTAACACACTTGGTAGTTTTCACTGACATAGATGTGAATTTGACAGAGACATTTTCCTGATCCTTCAGAACTTTTGAAAACTTATTTAACTCTAAACACACAAATCATTCTATCTACTTTACCCGGAAACTACAGCAGGTTTACTCAGACCATTACTTGTCTGAGGTGGTGACTACTGGTGATAGAAATAATGCTGTTAGAATAAATGCTGCTACTAATGGCCGTTACTTTTTAAACTAGCTGGTAATTTAATGTGTAAGTACTCTTTCCATCATACAGCACCATTACTGCCGTTTACTGACAGCGTCACACGTTACCCTGCCCGTGCTCTCCTTCTCCCTGCCACATGAGCCAGTTGTACTGCTTAATTCATACACAGAAGGAGAAGGAGATGAAACTAAAACATCAGCATCAGCCTGAGATCACTGTCCTTCAAATTTTCCTTTTCATTTATAAATAGATTCAATATTCAGTTTTTATTATGAATGAATGAACATGCAGATAAAGCTAAAGTTCCCTTGAAGGCAGTATATTTTAAAAAAATTAAAAAGCAACTAAGTAAATAATTACTTTCCTGAGTAATTAGTTATATTTATAATGCTGTAATTCTCACACTAACACAGTTACTTTTGGGGAGAAGTAACAAGTTACTATAACTAATTACTTTTTGGTGTCTCTGGACCAGAACAACTTGAGCAAACAGGACAGAAAATAAAAGTTAAAAATCTTCCTCCTTCTTTTTTTGACTTTGCTAAGGTTAAAACCTCATTTGTAACATGGCTGAGCAATTTTTCTACTTAATACAATATGACAGAGAAACAATAATGCAGGAAGAGGCTGGAGAGGTGCAGGACGTCCTAAATAAGCAAATGCTGGAGCAACTGTTTGCGCATGAAGGAAACTGTATTGACTCAAAATCACATTCTACACTGGTATTAAAAGTAAGACTGGAGCCAAAAAGCTTCATTGGGATGCATCTGACTATATTTAGGATTGTCCTGCTTTTACCACAGATGTTTGACAGATCACCGTGTTGGCCTGCCACTGATAACTTCGCCCCTGCTTTCACACCCGTCAACAAACCTGGAAGATGGATGGTTGAGAGACTCAGGATGAGCTGCTGGGCTGCAGGTGTCTCTGATGGACTGATGAAACACCTGAGATGTGATAACTAGCCAAACTGCAATCTCCACATGCTTATTTCTCTTTCCTCCGTCATGTTTTCAGCCATTCTTACCTCTCTCCCTTCTGTCTCGATCTTTTTCTATCACACTTCCCGAAGTATTCCCCTCAAATGCAAACTTTCCACCAGCTCCCTCTATCTGTTCTTTAACCCTCTAGAGCTTTCACTTTGTCATTAATAGTTTAAAACTGTCAATCTTCATTCGCTTTCATATATAGAGCACTTTTAAGTGTAACTTCACCCTCTGAGCTCAAAATCACTGTGTGTTTTTGAAGAAGTTTTAAAAAGTGGGCCACCAGCTGGAAGTGGTGCCAAGAGAAGTAGAGGGAGGTTGGATGAGTTTTTAAACATCACACAGCGATTAAATACATCTTTATGACCACTTAATATTGAATAGGTTGTCCCCATGCTGCCATTAGATCAGGACTTCAACATGGAACAGCTGATGGTAGCAGAACAGCAGTTCCTTTGGATCCTGTTTGGTAGTTGAGTGTCTCTGTAAGATGGATCTGCTTCCCACAGATCCTGTTAAATTTAACTTAAGGAGGATTTTGCAATTTTATTGTCAAGGATTTCACCTGCAAACATGATAATGGAGCTGGAAAAGGTCAAAATAACATCCATTAATGCCAGGATGGCGGTTTTTCTCCTCACAGAATGTTGTAGTGAGAATTTAGCTCATTGTGAGTTATCTTGTTGTTGATTGATGCACGTTTCAAAGGCACTTTCAACTCAAACTGCTTAATAACACCAAAGTGTTTACTGTCATTAACTTCATGGCATTAATCAAAGGGGAGTAAATCTATGTTATTTATTTGACTACAATGATGTGAACCAATCTAAACAGACTGTCTTTATTTAGCATCCCAAACTAAGATTAGGATTTTTCCTGATAATGTCTCCCATGGAATACAGACGAGGAAGCCATGAAAATGGGTCCAGATGGTGCTACCTGGAGCTCCTGGCTCCTCTGACAGACTTCAGACGTTTGCTTGCCGAATCTCTCTGCACTGGTCTGGAAAATGACAGGAAGCAGATGCGGTGCAGGCCTGAGCTTCCATCCGGCTGACAGCAGACGTAATTATTATGACCTTTTATCAGAAATCATACATTGGCTGTGGCCCATCTCACATGTGATTGCCTTTCCTTCCTGACCACAACCAGTGGTCAGAGAGGACTATTTATATACTGTGTCTGACCATCAGTGCCAGTTCCAGGATGTAGTAATAAATGACCCTGAACAAGAACTAATGAGCTGCCAGCTTTTGGAGAAACTGTATCCCAAAGGTAGTCTGAGTTATTGTAACACTATTCTAGGCTAAACCAGTAACAACAAATAAACATTGAAAGCAACCATTTGGATTCAGTCTTCCACTCATTAGTGGGAAGGTTAGCCTAGATCTACTTGGATTATACAATCGGAGCAACTGGTTTACATGGTTTCATCACTGTTTGTGAAGCTATATTCATTTTCATTCAATGGGGGAGTTTTATTTCTTTCCTTCTAGCTGATATTCTGTTAATGCACATCACTGACACTTTCCTCCACCCGTTCCAACTAGGATTGGGTTTGATCACGATATGATATTATATCGACACAGTGAAACAGCGACTTGATGTTTGCCGTTTTCTCAAATTCAGTCACGATATGATTTTGATTCGATTTGATCATGGATCCACTGATCGATATGAAACGATATAAAGCAATATCATGAGTGATTTATCACAATTATTTCCATTCATCACAAAAAGCAACTAGATCTTCATTTAACCTTTCTTTATCCCTGAGCTCTGGCATTAACATTCAGTTTAAAAGAAACGTTTGATGATTGGTTACTGTGTTGATTCTTGGCCGATGCGAGGATTTCGGATCAATATCATTGACTCATTGACCATATGATCGATGCACTGATGTAGATCGGTGTATTGTCCCATCCCTAGTTCCAACCTGCTTTTACTCGTCTCTTCACCTCTTTTCCACACATTGCTCTGAACTGCTGGTCCTCAATGAAATCAGGAGAAAAAAAAGTGGCTCTCACTAATCCAGATGAGTCATTGAAATACATTCATCTGAACAATAACGTAAAATCATGACTCTGTGATCACTGGATGTGTTGCAGGTGGACAGGAGAAGAAGTGCTACGGAACTTTGTGGGATGGTGCAGCTCTGCAGCCGAACAACTCCAACACTAAGAAGATGGTGGATTTCAGGATGAAGAGGGAACATCTCCAGCCTATTTCAGACATGGAGGGGGTCAGGACCAGTAAATACCAGGGACTGAAGCTGGAGGACAAACTATTTAGACTGCATGGACAGAGTGCTTCCATTCAGACCAGTTTGTTGCCTTGGTAACATCAAACCATGGATCACCGGTGAAGTGAAGACTGTTCTGGACAGGAAGGAGAGGAAGGCAGAGCAGCTGTGCACAACCCAGCTCATCATCAGCTGTGAGGATAAGCTGCAGCTGGATCCAGCTGTGGCTCTTCTCTTCCAGTTCCAGTGGAATCCCTTCGCTATTCATCGGCTGAAGTTGCTCCGGTTTTACAAAACATGTCATCAACACATAAATCATGCTGCTGACCAGCTTAAAGGATTTGAAAGAACAGTGGAGAGGTTCCAACGAGGTTATTTGATTGATTGAGACACCATAACAAGTTGTAGAAAAAACAAGCAGAAATAACTTTATTGACTTTCCAGCAACTGAACATGTTTGTGGTTGGCTGTAAGGTTTTCTCCGTGTTTTCTACTTGCTGCTTTCTTTACGTGGAGATGTTCTGCCTGGTTTCTGCTTCTCCTTACTAAGAGGCTGAGGGGATCTGCTGCATGTTCTGCTGCTGCAGCTTCCAACTTTCAGGAAATGGAGAAAAACCTAAAGACAGGAATTTAGAAAATGTAACGAAATATAAAAACAACTTCGGCACAACTTTGTTCATATGTTTCGTTATTTAACTTAGTTTTCTTTCCCTTTTTAGTTTTAACTGAATTATTTTATGTAATTTCACGATGTTTGCTCCGTCTAATGATTTTGTTTCTCTTCATATTCTTTTCTGTAAATTTAAATTCCTGACCTGCTGCCCGCTGTGATGCTTTTTGTACATGAAATATGTCATATAAAACAACTTGCCCTGCTTTGCCTTTAACTCAACGTGAACTTGGTGGATGTCCTCGCTGTCTCGACCTGAAATTAGAAACCAGACATGAATATTTTTATTGTTAAATCGCTGAAAGGCAGGACATCTAGGGCTATTTTTAAACTAAACAGGACACACTCTGTGGGTCTGGTGCCGGGTGTCCTGTGAGCTCTTTGGAAACGTCTGCATGTCCAGGAACGCTGGTTGTGACGTTTTCCTCTATCAGGTCCATCTGTGGACATATATCTGTATACGTCTCATCTCAGCTATGATGCCTCCAGTGGGAAGAAGAAATGGAGATGATTGGCTGACAGTCATGGAACAAACCCGAGCAACAACATGGAGCATGGACTCACCTTTTATGCTGTGACTGGCTTAGACGATGCAGACAGCAGAGAGAGGAACCAGGACTGGAAAGATGAAACTGGAGCTTCTTGAATCTCACATGAAGAACATTGTCCAGAAGTCTAACCACTGGACATCATAGGACTGGAAACCAATAGCTTCATTTCTGGTGCCTGTGGCTGGGCTGACTAAACCCTTAGACATCCTCTCAGTCTCCAGCTGAAGTCAAAAACCAAGCATGAATATTTTTTCTGATGTCTCATAACATCATTAAAATGCAGTTTGTAATCTTTACATTTTCATGACTTTGTTTAACTTAAGAGGACTTACTCCAGATGTTTTTCTATGTCTTTGTTGTCCTGCTGTCAGCTGTCCTTTTCTCCGTAGTCAAGGAAACCTCACGTTTAGACAGGAATGGATGTTCTTGGTTGTCCACATGTTTGGTGAAGATCATCTCAGTAAAACGGAAACTGTCCGTGCTCTGAAGCGTATGTCAGTGAAGATGTAGGCCAGAGGTTGGGGTTGGAGAGAGGACAGTTCCTGCAATACCAACAACTGAAATCCACAAATTATCCACTTTGCTCCTCATTCCTTATTTAAATTAAAATGAAACACTTTCAAAATGAACATGGAAACACTATAAAATAATTTCAAACTCAGACACAAAAATATCCAAGAATAACCCGGCCAACAACTAAATGGGAAACAGAGCCGAGCCTCTCTTCAAACCCTGAATTCTGGACAGACCTTCGTAAAAATATCTTTTCTATGACAAATGTGCAACCTTTATAGTACAAGGTCATTCACAGGACTCACATTTGAAAAAATGTGACAGGTGGGTTTTGCAAACACAGACACCTGGTTAAGATGCACCTCAGGCAGAACTGATAACTACTTATTATTTCTATATTATCTATATTTCTATATTTTTAATTTCTCTTTAAAGGGACTATACCCGATTTCACATCCAGCTAGCTTAATTAGCGATAGCGGCTATTTTTTTTTAGCTTTTGTGTGACGCTTTTTCTTCGCTAAGGGGATAACTTTCATAATTTGACTCCGGATCACTAAGGGAACGCTATTACTGGCTGATCGGAGT
>JAVQJG010129667.1:0-11922 GCA_036024015.1 Craterocephalus amniculus | reverse complement strand
AAAAGCAGATGGGGGGGGGGACACTTAGCCCGATCTTAGCACTTGACATAACTACATCTATCGATGACCAGCAGTTCACCTGTTCAAACTGTATCCTACTCCTTGAATTTATGCTTGTGCTGTTCTCTCAAATGTACGTCGCTTTGGATAAAAGCGTCTGCTAAATGACAGTAGTAGTAAAAGAAACCAAAGTACCAAAACAATTTTTAATTCTATCATGTTGCTTTTCAAAAAAGATTAAAAAGAAGCAGAAATATTTGCTTTTAAATGCAGGTAAATAAAAATGCAAATATCCACGACTAAATCTACTTCAGTAAAGATTTGAATGAGGAAATATTGAGTCATATCTCAACCAGTTTAAAGGCCATGAAAGTTATCAAGTTTTCTATTTATCTGACCTGATCTGTTTCTCCACAGATGTGCAGATGTGATATTTGAGGCTTGTTGCGTAGATGTTGCATCAGTGTCTCAAGTGAGACTTGTGTTTTGCTTTTTTAATTATTGCACGCTAAAGATATTATTTTACCAAATAAATTAGTGTTTGAGGTGCATGTTAGCAGTAAATCTGAGCCAAAATCAGATTTATGTCAACCATGGAAATACTGATAGACTTCCAGATTAGGTTACAAAACTCGCCTTTGAGCTGCTCAACACTGAAACACTGTTAGCTTCTTTTAGATACAAAGTATTTATCCATGAAAATGTCAGTGTTTGCTGGATTGACATGTAGAGTCCAAAATCGAACACATAAAGAGCCAGGGTCTAAGTGAGATCCAGCTCTTTCCGTTTCCACTGCCTCGGCTGCACTGACTCTTTCCGCACACAAATTAGTTAATTTCCTTCAAAACCAGTTATATAAAGGTTACAAAACAGGCAGTTTATCCTGGTAGTGGCTGAATAACCCCGCAGCTGATTCAGATTTCATTCTGGGAAACATGAAAAGAGCTCCTAATGTTGAGTTTTAAATAAGTCAGAGGTTTACCGACTGTTTTGTGGACTACTCGTAGGATTTAATCCTGTTTTGCAGAGACAGACAGACGAGGATCATTAGTACTAAAGTGACATGTTTTAAACTTTCATCTTCATGTAAGAGCTTCGTCTGCTGTATGTCAATAAATCCAAGTCCTCATTGATTGATTGTCGGGATAATCCATCAACAGCCCTTTACAGTGGTCTAACCAAGGGATGAGCAAAATGTTCATGTTGATACAATGACATTATATTAGGGCATAAATATATATAAAATGAAGAAATAATTTAGTTACAGATTGATATAAGGTCAATCATTATTTTAATGAAAAATATAATACATACAACAAATATGATCAAAATGATAAATCATAATACACAGTAACCTGCATTAAACCAATAAAATACCAAAACAAAACACCATCGCTAACAGTAGCAGCATCGTGACATCTGATAGGCTGCAAGGTCATGTGACCAAGAAAGAGTGCGGCTTTGTTTGGGGTTGTATGGCATCTTCTAGTATTGAAGTATAAATACACCCATCCCTGGTCTTACGATCTTGATATGAACAAATTTACAAATTTCTCATAGTTAGTTTGGGATTTTAACATTTTCTAAGTTGACATATTTTGGTACTGTATGGTAAGGACAGTTTTATGGGGACATCTTTAGTAAAACTGAAGACTGTGAGGATGAACAGACTTTTTGTCTATGACCTAAAGAATTTCAGGGTTGTCTTGTCTCACTTTTAAACCTCTACAAAAGTTGTTTTCCTTTGTCCTCTGTGTGAATTAACCCTCTGATGCATAAATTGTTTTAAAAAAACAGTAATTTTGTTCATAATAATTTACTTCTACATACATGCACCTTATGCTTTTTGGTCATTTTTCTGTATTCAGGAATATGAAAAGTTGCTTAAATATAATATAATTATTATATATGTTTTTGTCAAGTAAATTTTTATCTACGTATGTATACATACAGTATATATTCCATTTTTTGATATGTATTTATGATATGTATTTATTCCTCAGTGAGTGGCAGGGAGCTGGATGACTCACTGAATGTCCAATGAAGTGGCTAGTTTGCAAATATGCCATCCACACTAATGCAAAAAGTAGAAAACAGTCTACTTAGGTGTCTACTATAGTGAACACTATGCATAAAAAGGGTTAATTTAAAAATCTATTATAAGCTAAATGATTAACTATACTAATATGTTTTATATATAAATCAAAATATTTTTTTATTATTTTGGTAGATATTAACATATAATAAAATATATTTTTTGTTAAAGTTATGTTGTTTTAATTATTTATAGGTAATTATGCTGGTTTTGCCCCACTGGAAACCAGATTGTGCTGTATGTGGCCCTTGAACTAGACTAAGTTTGCAAACTGGATATGGTGTCACACTGAACATAAGAAAATCTGTCGGGTCCTCAGGATGCAGGGTATTCTGGGTGTGTTGGCACCGATAATGTTTCTTTTTTTAATAACTGTTGGTACAGTATGATGTTGCCTCTTGTTTTGTTGGTGAGCCTCTCTTCCATGATGACACTTATTAATCATATATCAGACGGGTCGTCCTGCAGGATTCTCTAAATGTAATGTTTGAAAACGGTCTGTCTTCATAAATATGGATTAATGTGGATTTATGCATTAATGTGTTAAAGAAGTAAGGTGTTACAGATAGATTTATCTCTTCATTAATGGTTTAATTTTGACAGCCATGAAAAAAATCCCAATTTTATTTGATAAATATAGGTTTTATATTTTTCACAATTATTTGGCGAAGCCCTGTAACAATCTGGCGACCCACAGTTTGGTAACCCCTGCGCTAAATGACTGGAGTAGTAAATGACTATAGCAGTGACTTTCAAGGACTTGCAGGTATTTCTTAAACTGGACAGACATTTCAATCCATGTCTTCAGACTGAAGTCCTGACTTGCACACATTTTTTTAATGTTGCAATCCTTAACAGACTATGGGCCAAATTCCTTTAAATAATGAGAAGCAGACGAGGTGTGGTGTGCTGCTTTTGCAAATTCATTTCAGCTTCACATGCATTTTAAAGGCGGACTCTTCCAGTGTTTGTGGTTTGTTATGCTGGCGCAGGGATCCTCAGTCCTGGTCCTCCAGGGCCGGTGTCCTGCAGGTTTCTTAAGTGTCCCAACTCACCTGACTCCCATCATGAGTGATAAGCAGGCTTGTATGAATAAGGTGTGGTCCCTATGCTATCATGGGAGATGGAGCAGGCAAAGCCCCCGGAAAATGACTGTTACAGGACCGCACCTCACGTGAAACACCTTCACCCTTTTAATCTCGACGATGTACAACATGACAGCCAATCAGCTTCCTGTCAGCTTACCTCATCCATCCAATCATCAGCTCTCCGGAGTCTTTCCTGTCTGTTCTGCTTGTCTTAAACATTATCATATCATATTGAATAGTGAGTTCATCCAAAAATGTCCATTTCCACCTTCTGTCTGCTTGGTGAGTCGTGTGTTTGCGTGTGTGAGGGGGATGATACACTAAATAAAGCCTGTTTCAGTCTTTGTAGTCTTTGTCCTCACCCTTTTCACCTCCCTGTCTCTCTGAGGGCCAACACAGACATCGTGGGCTGCGGTGATACCGACATCCTTCTTTCTCTCCGACTGTTGTCCTTTTCTCCTCCCTGGAGCGGTCTTTCAGATAAAAATCCTTTCTTTCATTCAGTGCTTCACACTTGTCCTCTTCCTTTGTCTGAGATGATAATAACACCTCCTGTTTATCTCACTTCTCTACATATACCTGCCATCCATGGTAAATGTTGTGTATTGGCTCTAAATTTAGTTTATTCAGCTGGTGTTGCAGCCCTCAAACTATATGTTATGTAGGCAAAAATGCATATATTTCTGCTGGTATTTCAAGCCTTGACAGCTTCCATGTGCTAATTTAGAGGGTAACAAGATAATGATGGTGTTTTTGAACATGTGGAGTCACCTTTTGGTCCAATCTATGAAAGTATGAAACATAAAATATCCAGATTACGCCTTCCACTCAGAAGCACAAACATAAAAATGTAATTTCCCTCTGTGAGTCTCTCTCTTGTGATTCAATTCCATGAGTTATGAGTTCTCAACAAACCCTCGTGCTTAATTCTGTTACTGCAGTGAGTGTGTGTTCTGCTGATTATTTGTGATTGATATGTGGACAGACACATATGAAAGAAAACAATTTGTGTGAGTGAACTGTAGCATGTCGTGAATAATAACTGCTGCATATTGCTACAGACCTGTACAGTATGTTGGCTGTAAAGCAAATGCTTCTACTATAGGCTCATATTCATATTAATAACCTCAGAGATGAACAGTATGTGTGCATGCAGCATCGATCTGTGACAGGAAGCAGAAATAGTTCTGCAGAGCAGTAATGAATTTCCATGTTGCTGTTTGCAGTTTGCTGAAAAATGAAGATAGTGTTGCTTCCATTAATTGCCTGTGGTGCGGCTCTGCTGGTGATGGGGCTGGAGCAAACAGCTACATAGGCGGGTTTTGTCACTGCTACAGCTGCTGTGTAGCATGGACGCTTCATCATCAAACCCCATATTCCCTCCTAAACACTCCCCCTCCGTCACCACCTGTCTGTGAACGAGTTAATAAAGAAGTTAAATAAGGACAAAACCAAACTTCTTCAAGCTGATCTGAGGGAAGAAAACATTTATTTATATAACACATGTCAAGATAAAAATCACAAAGTGCCTCAAAATAAAATAAACCAACATGGAAGAAAGCATAAAAGCAAAAACGAGAAGTTTTTGGTCCACAGATTGCAGGTCTGGAGGAAGGAGTTCAGCCACTACTCCACCTCTGGGTTCCAATTACTTATCATGTGCGATACCACAGATATTCTATCTGATACAATACCAAGTAAAATGCAGATGGCTCTGGTTTGTGCTACTTTTGATCCTCTTCTAAGTTTGTCTGAAGGAAGTATAAATAAGGTAAAAATGGTGTCCAGAGAGGCCAAAAGGAGAACTTTTTTTTAAAAAGCGGTAACATGTGGCCTGTGGGAAGTTACAGTTTTAGTGCCCCTAGTGCCCCCAGTGGACAAAGGTTACATAACACTATTTGAACTAAGGATTTCCATTGAAATCACCAGCAAAATACATTAAAAATGGATATAAACTGCACAATGAGCACATGTTTGTCAGCACTCAGCAGTCTTATCAAATGAAAATGACTGATGATGTTATCTGTTTACCCTGTAAATATTTTTCAGACTTATTTTTACTTTTTAAAACCCCACAACGATTGTTTTTACTGACTGTATAACAGCAGCATCTTGTGCAGCGTCCTTACCGACTAAATCTGGGCCTGCTGGACTGGTGAGAGCTGATCTGAGGGGCAAACCACCCCAAGGTGAACTTGCACAGTTATTTATGGTAGCATTTATTTAATTTAAAAACATATCTTATGCCATACATAACAAAACAGGATGGCTTGGTCTTAAGAATGAGGGGAAGTCCAGATGTTTGAACATGAACACAAACAACTGAGCCTAGCAGACTGATGGAAATACTTTCCCAAACAAACTTCTGCATCAGGACTACACAGCTCCACATTTCCTCACTCTATACCTGAATTATACCCATACAATGTGCCTGTGCCTTATTTCTACTACTATGGAAGAAAAGTAGTTATTCCCAGCTGGATATAATTTAGACGAGCTCCTGGTATAATGATTTCTTTTGGATGTATTCCAGTTAATAATAAGCTACACATTACCCCAAATTACTAAGATATTGATTTTCTACATGAAAATTGATACTAGAACATAGTAAGCTTTTATTGTTAGTATTGATATATCATCTGCACATCACTAGTTTATGCTGCACAGCCAGCAAATCCTGATCACATGACCTCAGAGACCTGGAGGGCTGAAGACATAATGCATGACTTGTCCATGAGGATTTAATTTTTGTGTTAAAATCAGAATTTTGTGGATTGGGAGCCATGAAGCTGAGCTAACAGCAGGGTGACGTGGGTATTCTGAAGATTTTGTTCGGAGCAGACGAGGGTGGTCTGTCTGGCCATTAAGTACATCACAGTTTCTTCTTTGTTCACTTCAGCTGCCCCCACAGTTTCTGGTAGTGCTCTGTTTGCTAAATTAGGCAAAGCATCCACCAGCTCTCTGAAAACGGAATAAATATGTGTGTAAAGGACCAACAGATGATAGGTGGCTCTTCCTGGAGGAATCCTTACAACACAGAGCGCAAAAAATCCTTCTGTACAGGAAACCCTCCTCCACAGCCTCCAACCAGTGCCTGTAAAATATTTGGACAGAGCCTTCGTCACATGACCCCTAGGTTTCTAATGAGCTAAACTGAGGCACTAAAGGTTTGGCAATAAGCATGGAGAAGGATGACTTACACCCATCAAACCATCAGCTGCCTGTAGCTATGAGCTAACAAAGCTAACCTGGAGCTAACCAGCTAACAGATGTAGGCAGGCTAAAGCTAAGGCGCTGCTAGGCAATAAAAGACCCTCTGTCCCCTTGCTGTTGGATATCTGACACCTGTAAATCAAAACGACACGCTCCTCATTGTGAATCATTTCCAGAGTAAATAACATGTAAATCGATGAGTTATAAATAAATTCCCTTCCCACACAGGTGTCATGAAGGTAAAGCTGGGCTTTTAAAGCTAAAATGTTTTTTGTACCAGGCTGTAAACATGTTTAATTCTGCTGGAAAGTTGCTCTTTTTACCACGAGAGTCTATGGGGATTGGCTCAGCCAGCCCCTAGTGGAGGAGGGGGGAACTGCAGTTTCTGAATTCTGAACAGAGGCTTCACATTTCTCTGTCTGAGCTTGCTGATTGCTGGAACCCTATTACTTGACATGAAATGAGTGGCAGTGTTGACAACTCGTGCGAGCCCTTTACACCAGGGCTTTCCCTCTCCAGTCCTCAACGGTCACATGTCCTGCAGGCTTTAGATGCTTCCCTGCTCAATCACTCCTAAGTTAAATTGAATAAATGCAACAGTTTGTTGACAGGTTCTGCACCATGACTCATTCATTTGAGTCAGTTGAAGCAGGAAATATCTGAAACCTGCAGGATTTGAGATCGCTTACTGCTTGCACCCTGGCCGTCTGTTATCATTGTTTATATGCGTGTATCATTTCTAAATCATTTTCTCTGTGTTCCTTCTGTGACTCATCATTGTGTTTATTTTCCTTGTGAAACGCGTTGTGCTGCATCTTCTTGCATGAAAGGCACTTCACATCTTCAAACAATTTTCTTGTGATTTCCTTTTTTCCACCATTTCTCAGTCAATGCTACTGTAGCGGATGTGGCACAGGGAAATCCTCCATGTCTCCAACTGTCCAAATCCTGATATTCCAGTATGTAACATGTCCATCTGGAGCCATCTGGCTGGAGATCTGTCCTCTACATCAGAACACGGTATTCACACACTGCCTCCATATTTAATGTTGGTGTTTTTACCTCCCACATGATGAGGACTGGACTTGAGTTGTGAAATCTTTAGCAGGTGGGAAGGTTGACTCAGACTATCTTTGGGAAGGTATTTTACATTCGAGTATCCTTGTATTAAATGAATCCACTTGTTTTTTTGTGTGAATGAATCTGGCTGTTTCTCACTGCTCTGTTGTTTAATATATAACAACATTATTGACAGGAAAGATTGTTTAAAGAAAATAAGAGATCAAAAAGCCTGAAAATTTTCAGAAAACTTATAATATAGTTTTATTTACATCCAAAAATGTGAAATGGTAGACATAGTAGGTTAATAATATTAAAGTAAAAATGATTCATGAAATTATTTCACAGAAAATGTTAGTTTTGTTTTGTCAAACACAGGATAAAAGGAAAAACACAATTCCTGTTTAATCAAACCAGCAATGTCGTTCTTTTTGGTCTGAGAGCAGCTTCCATTAATGATGAAAGCAAGCCCTAAGATGTTCAGAGGACCTCAAGATAATCTAATGGTTGGATCAGGCTTCTGATGGTATGGAGGTGGATCAGGGTCCACCAGATCTAATGCAGAAAAGTAGCTATAAAATCAACAGTTTGTTGCCTAAGTCCACATCTTTTCCATGGAAGTCTACAGTTTTCAAGAAGCTGTGATGGATAGTCTAGAAAGCTGAAGTGGAGCTTCGCTGTGCTGTTGTATTACTTTCAGAAAGACTAAGACAAACTGTTGGAATTAGCTGGAAGAGCTTCCCAACCAAGAAAGAAAATGTGAAAAAAATATGAAGTTAAACGAGGGGCATTAAACCGTCTCATTGTTTAATTTTATCAGTACAAGTGCAGAATAGTCATCTTCTAGGAAAACTGACAGTAGTTGTTGGATCATTTTGAGGAAACACTGAAGGAAAAAAACATTCACTGCAGGGAAAGTGTGTTTCCGCTAAAATCACTTGCAGTGAAATTAAACGAATGTTGCAGCCTGCACAAAGGGCCAGCAGAGTCTATTCTTTCAGTTCTGCTCTATTACACTCAATTTAACCAAACTTAGAGTCAGCCCTCTTCCCTGCCTTATTCCGGTTGTTCTTTCCAACTCGCTGCACAAAGCATCGGCTTTCATTGCCCGAGAGGACACACTGAGCTTTGTTTGTGCAACTGATGATTGCAAGACGTTGCTCATACATTTTGTCACTGTGATCACGAGTTCGTCTTCGACCATTATCACATTTCTAACAAAAAAAGCTGCTCTTGGCTTGCAGTGCTAATCTCCTCTCCCTGGTTTATGCAGGGAGAGGAGATTAAAACATTTGAGAACATAACTCAGAGCAAGAGTCTTTAAATCTTCCCTGATGTGTAGATTTCCCCGTAAATCTGGATTTAATGTGAATCCAAAGACCCAATCTTACCATCTGACCCAAAGTGGGTGGAGCCTGACACACTGCAATCCACTGGTTGGTCAAAAGAGTCATTGCCAGTGTGACATGGGACTCAGAATAGCACCATGTTTAAATATATGATGGGTCTTGTTTTTTTAAGCCAAGAATAAAGAAGACCTGCTGGATGTCCACCATCATCTCTGGCTCGTGTTCTTCTTCATTATAATTCAAGGATGGTGTTGAATTGCTATGATGTCATGCTATTACGTAATAATGATAAAGGATTTAATTTATATATGTTTTTTCAAGCACCTTCACATTGAATTTATTATTCTTTCATGCGGCAGCTAGTTTCTTTCCAAACCACTGGTCCTGTGTAGGCTATATATAAAATAATCTTGCCCTCCCTAACTCGCCCCACACAACTAAACCCATTTCTCCACCCTGCCCAACTGCTATTAAAAACACTGTAAATATTGAAGGCTGATTTTATTTGGCCTGAACAGTGTGCATGGACAACGTTGTTTGTTGCTTTCCTGACGTAGCGTCTCAGGCCACGTTTATTGCACCGGCTTATTTAATGATCCTCTCCAGCATTAAAGTAAAAACCTCCCACAGGCTACGTGTCTGCACGACACGTACCCAAACACACAACCACAGATTGACTAGACGGGCAAGATTCAAACTATCAACCCTCTGATCATTGGATGACCCGCTCTACCCCCTGAGCCACTGGTGCATCAATCACCATCCGGCTGACAGATAAGGATTTCCCAAACTGCTTCAAACTGACCCGGACAGACCTGGACCGGCCTGGACCCAACCGCACAGATCAGGACTGAATCTGATTCATCTGATCATCTCTGTGATCAGCTCCGTCTCTGCTTCATCTTGCTTGTGTGGTTTGCTTGAAGTGGAGAAAACAGCAAAATAGTGGGTCGAGAGTGGACATCATTGTATTTTATAATTATTTCAATGATCAACAGCAGCTTTTTGCTGAGTCATTTTGGCCTGCTGCATTTCATGATTCGGGGCTTTCTGGCTCGTGCATAGATCATCTGCTGCACACGTCTCTGCTCTGAGGGCTCGTGTTGTCGAGGCGAGGCACACTGCCAAATTAGTAGTGTGGTTTCCTGCTCTGACAGCCACATGAAGAGCTGTCCCTAAATCCCAAACATTAAATAGCTTCATAAGACGTGCAAACATGTTTTCAGGGTTTCTTTAACACATGAATTATTTCACTGCAACATCTTTTTTTCTGACAACTGAGCTGAGCAAAGAGAATGGTGATGAAACAAAAAGAGCTCAGTGAAGCTGTAAAATGCACAGGATCTGCAACAAAAAAAATAAAACAGGTACACCTTTTATATTATATGTTCTAAGCTTTTTTACATAGTTTCTGTTCAGCTGATTTGCCTCGTTTTGCCGGCTGTTTGTCTTTCTGCCGCAGCTCCGTCTGGGAACAAGGCACAATTTGCTGCTGCAGTATTGAATTTATAAACCAAGCATCCTGCTGCACAGCCAACAGAGAGTTCATCGGGAACATGAGAGAGGAGGGAAGAGAGTTGGAGAGGTTCCAAGGAGGCTGGTAAAGCCAGAAAGGAGCCATTCTGAAACCACTCCTGATACTGTTGTGTTTTTTGGTACCAGTTCAGTGGTTTTAAATGATGAAATGCATGAGCTGCAACGGTAGGGCTAAACATGGGAACAGATTAAGGAGTGCGTTGGATATAAAGACAGAGCACAGGAAATTAGAAGCAAACACATTCAGTACGGTGAGCTGCAGCACGGTTGTGAAAAGATCCTCGGAGGATGCTTTTCAAGTGGGTTGCCCTTGAATTAGGTTCTGGAAAATAGAGGAGAGGATCAAAGAAATGCCTTGAGTGATAGAAATTTCCTTTTCTCTGGCTCTTGTCATGTCTTGTGAAGGACACAAGAGATTTGTCAGAGTTTTAGAATTTGTTCTGCAAGTGTGACGGCTGAATTTACAACATTTGAGATGTAAGTTTTAGCGTTTAGCTGTAAGATTTGACACCATCCATTAAAATGTCTCCCTGGGTTTCCTGAAATACAGGAGTTTGCATCTCTGTAGGTGCGCGCTGTAGGACTTTCGGTGAACTTAAACCTTGAAGAAGGCCCTCCCCCACTGTCATGCAGCTCCTTTTGGAAATGACGCAGCACGATCCCCGCACTCCTCAGCAGAGAATCAAATGGCATTGTGTTTCTTAGGAGGACTGCAAAGCAGCAGGGATTCCAACGAGAGCTGAAAGCTGCGAAGAAGCTTTGCCAAGTCTGTAAACTAACGAGGAGAAACCAGAGGCACATCTTAAAAGGTTTGCTTCTATTTAAACAAACTCAAGTGGGACTGGTGTGTGTGATTTGAAGAACTGTGAGCGCTGTCATCCAAACCTCGTCCAAAACAAACAAGCCAATGAAGGCTTTGAACCTGGATCAACTTCTGCTTTGGTTCCAACTAATAACCAGAGTGGTGCTGTAGGAAGGGAGAAGTCTAGGCCTGCTTTCAGCAGACAGCACTTTTCATGGGTTTAACACTATAAGAGCTTCAGATGTATTTTCTGTTAACCTTTTAAACTATGTTTAAATAGCAGCTAAACCCTTTTAAATCCAGTCATCATGGTGACATTTTGTCTTCAGGACAGCCTTAGTTTTCAGATTATGAGGTTAAACTGAATGTATCAGTAGGTATAGCACCATAAATAAATTTATTACTAATTGTGATTTGTAGAAATAACAGCCAGATCAACAGTGAGCAGGCCTTTTCTCAAGCCAACATCATTCTGTAAAGAAGAAATATTGTCTATTATACTGATGCATCACACCTGCAAGAATATATTCACAGTAAAGAAACAACTTTTTTAAAAAAGGGCTAAAAACATTTCTCTTTCAAAAGGACTTTTAGAGCGGTTTAATTTTAATTCTACTTATTTACCACTTCCACTGTTTTGTTTTTTTGTTGTTGTTGTTTTTTTTTTATATTGTTGCTCACTATGTTATTTTTCATTGATTTATTGTTGTTTGATTAATTGTTTTTATCCTTTGTAGCACTTTGAGATTTCACTGAAATGTAAAGTGCATTATAAATAAA
>JAVQJG010129664.1:0-19463 GCA_036024015.1 Craterocephalus amniculus | reverse complement strand
GTCTGCTAATGACCTGTTGATTTGAGTCAGGTGTGTTGCAGCAGGGGTACCATGAAAACCTGCAGGACACCGGCTCTCCTGGACCTGGAGTGAGGAACACGGAGCTAGATTGTTTAAACCACTTTATTTTGGTTTTGTTTTACAGCTCAGGTTAATATATCATGGAATCAACAGGAAGATTTGCAGATGGGAAAGTAATAACAGAAAGATTAAACAAATATATTATATTGCATGACAGGAGGGTACAAAGTGCTAGCTTACTTATGGAGTCTAGCTACTAGTTTGTCTACCAGACAATCAGAGTCCTTGTAATGACTGACTGACAGTAAAGCTGCAGAGGTAATGGGCTCATTTCTAACCAAGAACACATGCCTGGAACCAGAAGCAAAACTGCATGCACACAGAAATCACGCACACACTTGTTCTACACACAAACTGGTAGTTTTCAAGGGAAAAAGTGCAGCGAGAATCCGTAAACCTCACAACAATCAATTCCACTGAGCTTGCCCACGAGTAAGGATTCTTTTTAATTTAGTATCTTGTTTTTTTTTCATATTAGCAGCCATGTGTCATGATGTTTGTCTTGGCTTTGAGATGCTTTTCTTATGAAACTTTAAGTAGAAAACAACTAGTTTTCTGGTAAATTATTTGCTCATGTGCAGCTTTAGGCATCTTGTTATTATCCCTTCTCACACATCAAGTCAAGGAGGCTACATTCATCCAATTCAGATCCCGTCTCTGTACGAACAGACAGATGATTGTTTGGAATTTGAACATGTCTTGCTTTTTCACTGCTGCATATTTTAAGGTTAAAACTAAAATTTTTAAGTAATCGTAGATAATTACTTCATCAGTTTGTTCCATTTAGCTACGTTTGTTCTGTTTCTGATGCCAGATCTGAAATCATCCTTTTATACAAATGAACGTCTCAGTGTCATTTGTGCAGAAAACTGTGTTTTGATATGCATATGTATAATCAGGAGAGTGTCTACATATGCTCATGGCTAAACATACGAGTGGATTTACCTATCATACAGATATTGGTACACTGTAGGGTTACTGTATGTATCCTGGCCAAGGATGACTCTGTGGAAGTCGGGATGTAACTACCTGCCTTTCTCAGCTGCTCCTCTTCCTGAGCTGTGGTCACCCCATGGTTTTACATGGTGACTAAGATCTTTGAAAGAGAACTACATGGATGCAGAACTTATAGAATTGGTGGAAAAGAAAAGTCAAGGAACTACACAGTTCCTTGGCTCCTGGTATGTGAGGTAAAACCGAACATGACAAAGAGAAGGAGTAAAGCAGTGTGGCAAATAAAACTTTTGCACTCTGACAAGATAGCCGTATTTGATGTCCTGGAATGAAATGTTTGTGCTAAATTGGGTCAGAGCATACAAAGCCCGGCTCCACCTCCTGATTCCAGTCTCAGTTCTGCCTGGTTCACTATTACAGCATCACCAAGTCACACACATACCTCTTGAAATGTACCTTCAGAACCAATCTACTGCTGAACTAACAAAACTTTAATGTTGCTTTCCTTCCTTTGACTTTATCAAAGAAGTGTAGCATCATGCAGCAGGCGCAGGATCAATACTGTCTCCAACTTTAAAGAAGGTCTGTGTGCAGTTTATTTATGCAGCACAGCAGTGGAAGCTTAATTCATTATTTACATCTTTTGACGTGTCTTTGTGATCTTGCAAAGCCAAACTAAATGCTCTTCTACACTGAAAACAGCTCAGCTGCAGCACTTTGTCACAGTCCTACAGTTTCTGTAATGAAGTAATTGGGAACAAAACAGTGAAGCTCAGGGTTAATGCAGCATCTCCAGAGGAGCTCATATTAATTTCATCATTAATCTAAATGTTTTCAATGTTTCTTTGATGTATCAAGTGGATCATTACAGAGGATGGTTAGCTGTGGCATTGCAGTTTGTAGTGCTGCTACTCTGTGAGCACAACATCGTCGTAAAAAGTCAGATTAACAAAATGGGCCTCATGTTGGAAAATATTTCAATTTCAGATGTGTTAATTCCAACACAATTTCCCAGATATTGGGACGCTGTGTTAAACGTAAATAAAAACAGAATGAATTTATCAAAAAATTTAATTCATACATATTTTACTCCCACTAGAACATGAACAACACATTATGTTGAAACTGAGAGCAACACACCGGAAAAATTCTCAGCCTGGAACTACTTTTTACTGGAAGTACTTTTTACATTATGTTCACTGTCAACTCAGATTCAGCTCAAAATGTTAAAGTTTCAACATCTGATGTTGTTTATGTTCTACTGCGAATAAAATGTTTGTGGAAAGTACCTGGATAGTAACTGAAGAGTGTCTGTAGAGCACATGGTACTGTCCAGTCATTTAGATAATATCCTAAAGTATAACTTTCCACAGTGTCCTACACATGATAAAGTATAGATTTACCTCCTATTACTAAAAAATGCTTTTTATGTATGAAAATCTTTGTTATAATATAAACACCTGGTAGGGGAGGTATTTATTTTCTAGTATCAGTCTGCACATTTCTATAAAATATGGGTTAACGAAATTTGAATATGAGATACATTTTTACTCTTCAAGATTTATTTACGACATAGGATCAATCAGTCTGATGCATTCTTGATTTACAGGTTTTGCTGGAGGGGTTTTTCTCTACACTGTTGCATGCATGCTCAGTATCAAATCAAAGACAAGTCTCTGTGCAGTCCATTGGTAGGCAAGGTGAACTGATGAATTTGGCAGCATATGTCTGTCTGCCTTTTAGCAGCATAACTCAAAAAGTAATTTACAGATTTAGATCAAATTTACAGGTATTTCAGAAATGGTATAAGGAACTACCTAATACATTTTGGGGCTGATCACCACCGTGTTCCAAGATTTTTTTACAGTATAACTCCCTACATTCTAACATTCTCCTAGAACAACCAGAGGGGCCATTATGATACCCTGCTGTTGCAGCTGAGGCCAGTTTTTTTTTTCTCCTTTGAATCTTTTTATCAAAGCACTAGTGTCATATTGATATTGATTCATTCTATCGAACATGGAGTGCACAATAATGAAGGCACGGCAAGTCCTTCTGGCATTGATGCAGCTCTGGTAGGACTATTGCAGCCATGTTCAAACCGTTATACAGCACAGCAGGCCATCTTCTTGTTGCAGCCCCATAGGAATGCTGCCTGCCATCTTGTCTGGGATGCCTACTCCTAACTTGGTACTATTGTAGTAAGAGGAGCGGATCATTACTCGGCCAGTCTTCCTCATCCGTTTGTTGGAAATTGTCAAAGCTATTTTGTCTGTTCATTTTTGAAATGATATTTTCAACATAGCTCATAAAGTAATGGTCAGATTTTGATTAAATTTTCAGGAAATGTCATGACAAAAGGAACAAGTGATTAGGGATTTGGGGATGATCCAGAAATTTTTTGAAGATCCTTTACAATGGAAATATGATGATTATGCAATTATGGGTCCTAACTCTAAAGATAATGCACAATCATTTGTGTTTTTTCTTACATTACAAGATGACATGTTTGACCTGGACTGTGTTGATATTCTGGATCAAATTGTCCAAAAGTTTCAGAATATCATGGTGGGCTGTTAGGCCTTTTTGGTATTTTTCATAGTGATTCATCCTGTGGCTTGGTGGATGTCTGCACTGTCCGACTGTAGTTTCTCTTAATTGGCTTATATGATCACAGTTGTAAATTGGACTAACACAATTTGTTTAAATTGGGTCAATTTGTTTATGTCTTTAATGTGCTTTATAATGACCTTTTCATATACTGATGCTGTACAATAAGAAGCTAAATTGATTAACATGTGCATTAAATGATTTTCTGAGACAAAGTAGGTATTAAATATAAACTGGAGCCAACTGAAGAAACAATCTTGAGCTGAGCAGACACTTGCTTGGTGAAATGCACAATAGTGATGTGCTAAAGAGGAAGAGGGGAAAACAGGGGAGAAGACAGTCAGGCGGCTACAGCATCAGGACACCTGTTCTGACTGACAGCTATGACAGCTAGGAGGCTGAAATTGGGCTTGTCACAACTCCCTGCAACCTGAAGAGGCGTTCCAGTCTGCCACTTCCTCCCAACGGTTTCAGCCAATACATCTGTGCAGAATTCTGAATTTCATCCCTGAAGCGTAAAATATGTTTAAGGTGAAAGGCAGCCGCGGTTCTGTCTGCTCATTGTCGGGTTTACTGTCCTGTGGCTGACACAAACCGTGACTTTTTATTTTCTCTGTTTCTCTGTCATTCTTGCTGTTGTGTTCTACTCACCCTGCTTCCTTTGAAAGACAAAATCCTCATTTTGTGCAGTGGTTGTGAGGAAGGTTTCAAATCTCCACTCACCTCTCCTCCTCATTTATCGTCAAACAGAAGCAACTCTCAGAGATTGGTGGAGTATTAAAAAGCCTTGGAGCTGAAGCTTTGGGCTTTGAGAGGATGAGTTTTGTTTTATTAAATGAGCAAATTTGTTTCATTTTGTGATTTGTGGAAGGTTATGATCAGGAATGGCAAAGCTCCTTCCTCCGCCACAAGAGAGGAGATAATCAAGGCATATGAATGTGAGGTCAGATGCTGTTAATCCCACTCTTTGCTTTTAACCCAAAATGAATTTGGGAAAACAAACAGACAAAATCAGCTGTAATGCCCTGCTCAACGCTATCCTAAGATGCAAGTTCTAATTCAGGGGAGGATCACAACAATCTCAACAGCACTGAAACTTTTAACACACTCATGGGTTGGATCTATCAATTTGTGTGTAGTAACTTGTGCAAACTAGAATTTTGTGGACCACAGTTTGGGGGCGATTTACAAAGATTAAAGGCACAAATGTTGGCAGGTGCAAATATTATGGAAACACCTTATGAGGGTTTCTCATGTATTTGTGGTTTGCAGTGCAGAAAGGTTGGAGAGAGGAAACTGCAAAATAAAACTGACCCAGTGGAGATGGAACTATTAGAGGATGAGCCAAAAATGAATAGGAAAGCATACAATACATATTCAATTTAAATAATACAACACCTTTCTCTGGAGACGATAGTTTACAAGGACATGTATTAGAAGTTGCTATCTGTTGTGCCAAGATGGTTGGACATCAATTACTAGATTAATCTTCTGTGACACTGCAGTGAGGTGGGATACTCGGCCCACAGCAGTGCTGGATCAGGAGTAACTGTGGCCATTATTGTGAGAGGGCTCACTGGTGGGTTACAGGTGGTGGAAGGGCCCAAGATACCAGCAGGTCCCGAGCAACTGATGAGCACAGAACACAGGAGATAGAGGAGAGCTGCACACTGGAGCCCTCCTTCAGCCTGGAGAAGAGGAGAGCATTGTGTGTATCTAAGTTAAAATTTTGACTTAAAAAAAAGAACGGGAAAAGAGACATAATTAATGTTACATTTAATAACCATTGAGCAAAGCGGTGAATCTTCTGTTTCTATCTGAATCATGGTGATGTTTGCTGAAACAGCGACAGCACCTTTAGTAAATCACATTTCACGTTTAAAGCTGATTTATTTGCATCTACTCCTCCCAGTATTTTGCATGTTCTGGCACAAATGCCCAGAATTCAGTCAAGGCTACATGCTAAATAGAGTATGGGTATTTTGCATGTGTGAGGGGCGAAATCCTTAGTATTTCCTTTTGGTAAATATTTGCAACATATTTTTGCATGTTCTGTCAAGTTAGATTTGGCCCTCTGACCTTATAGAAGCAGATGACAAGCAGCTGCCCAGTTTTTGGATCTCTGATGAAAGCCAAACTTAATTTAGTTGGAATATTGGAACTAAAATGGGATTGTGTGGGAAGGCAACAATTAAATGAGCCAAGTGAATGTTCTGTCAAGAGAATGAAAATTATATAAGAATTGTATTATTAAATGTGTAATCTAATAAACAATTCATTCTGTGCAGCTCAGAAATTGCCTTGTTTTCCATGAAGATAAAAATTTTTAGGTATTAATATTAGAGTCCATTATATCTTGATTTAGCAATAGTAGTTGATAAACAGCAAACTTTTTGTTAATCCAAACCTGTTAAATTACAATTATAGATTTCTATTAACATTTATATTTAAAATACTTTATGTATCTTGTGAGCATAATACAAATAAGACTGTGCTTTTACAATAATGAAAATAGTACCTTAGATTAGCCAGTAAGTTAATCCCAAAGGTCAGACAGAATCTATAAATACCCCAAGCTACAGGCTTCAGAAAACCTGTTAAATTTTAACCTTCATGACAAAAAAGTTAGAAAGTACAGCCTGTACCTGCTTAAGACAATGGCAGAAAAACTGGGGTTTACAAAGACCAGACTAAGGAGAGAACGCACATGTGAAGCACACACCAACGATCAAGCACGATGATGGGCAGCTGATGATCTGAGCTGGTTTTCAGACAGAGAACCTGGAAAACTTTGAGTTACTAACTGGACCAAGAAGTCATTTCTGTACAGCAGGGCAATGACCCCAAAAAAAGGAATGACTAAAAAAGAAAAGAATCTCATTTTGACAATGTCCCGACTGAGATTCTGTGCCAAGAACTTATCAGAGCTGGACATAAACAAAACCCTGCAGATCTCTATCAACTAAAGGATCATTGAGCCAAAACCTCCTCAATGGCACGAGACAGAAACATCAGACAGAAAACATTTGATTCATTGCTGTCACATGTGGTTATTTAGAATCATAGGTTGTGCTTCTTTTTATGCGTGCTGCTCCTGCAGCAATGTTTACCCCATTTTAATACCTGATAACAATGATATTTTTTTCCCATATTTGTATCATTTTGTCAACGACAAGATTAAATACACAGAAAGAAGCCAACAGAAACATAAGCTGCATAGAAACAATGCATCAATTAGCTGAATGAACATTCAGAGGGACATGGTAAATAGTTGAAGATGACAAGAGCCTCCACTGTTTTGAATTAGTTCAAACAAATGCTTATGTTTGTTCAAACTTTATAATCTTTCTTTTTTTTTTTTAAAGCAGCAGCCTTTTCCTTCGATTTTCAGGACTTGTTGAAAGGGAATCTGATTATGACGAGACACTCAAATAAATACCTTCTCCCACAAAAATGCCAGATCCCCCACCATCAGATAGACATCTTTACTCGTCCTCATGACATCTCTTCAACTTAGAGTGTAATTTTCTGTTGGGACTGTGAGTTGAAAATTATGCCACCCCTCCTCCCAATTCCCCTCCACCAATCACCACACACCCATATACTGTACTGCCCATTCATCCCATTCATTCAAGCACAAACCCCCTTTTAAATTGCATGTTATGGCTGAAGATAAAATGTGGTGCAGGGTAGAATGAAAGGAATAATGTCAGAAAACAGTTGAGCTAGCCCAGAGGAGGGTGGCCCATAAATATACTGTAAGTTTTTATATATCATTATTCTCCTTTTCTAACTGCTGTCTTTCTTCTCTCTTCCAGTGAACGAATGGCTGCTAAAATAGCCTTCTTTGGATGCGTGACGAGAAGGGAACGAATGTCAAAGATGGATATGTAAAGAGGAGGAAGAGGAGAATGAGGGAAGGAAAAATGTGAAAACTGGTCTTAGGGCTGCATCTCATCGAAGATTTTTTTCATGGCATTGTATAAAGACAAACAACACCAGACACTGGAAAGAAGGAACTTGCAAGCAAAGAGACTCTTCTTTTCATACATCAAGAACTGATTAAACCCTCAAGTTATCACCCTTTCCCCCACTGTATGACAACATCTATATGGACATTTTGATACCAACACTTTTTGGGAGAAAACAAGCAAAATAAAAAAAGGACACTTAGAAAAAAATAAAAAGAAATGTGCAAGAAGTTATTTGATATCCTCCCAACAAACAGGACAACGTCAGGACTTAAACTCTTTGTACATAACAGATGTTGCCATCAGTGGGAAAATTCAGAGACTACGTCACTGCCCTCCCCCAACCCCAACCTTACCCCAAACCCCAACCCTGCCGGTCAAGACAAAGTAGTCAGAAAGACTCATGTGGATGTTTCATTACAGTCACCATCAGGATGTGTAATCAGCAGAGAAGGAATGCAGCCTTACCTTACCATTTGTCCAAAACTAGAAGTCATGATGAGCAGAAACTCCCAGGCTTTCCCACAGCCTTCGGAGCAACCAGTGTCTTGGCCTCGTTTGTACATATTATTGTTATTATTATCAATATTGCAAACAATGAATATGTAAAGAAAACATAATGAATAACATGAAAAGATATATGAAGAGGATTTTAAAAAAGAAGTACAAAAAGTTAAGAATATTAACCAGCTTGGCACACTTTGAATTCTGGAGCAGTTCTCAGTTTGAGCTGATGCCTTTTTCTGTTTTATTGTTTACAATGGTCATACACTGTGTTTGAGTAATGTTATCAGCCCAATAAATGTGTCTGGAAGTTCACTTTGGAAAATGTTTCACTATATAATGATCCGATTTACTGTATCTGTAACTGTTTTGTACTGTTCCATATTAAATGTAATGATATGTCAATATTTCCCCTTAGAGGCGTGCTCACTAACGCCAAGAGCAACTATCACTTCCAAATCACACTGATTTTATTTTTGACATGACCTCTGAATGAGTAGTGTTGGGTCATTGCTGATAACAAAGATGTGGTGTTCCAAGCCTGTCTTTCTTTATGATATCATGGTGCAGCTTATCAGCCAGACTAAGTGGAGGCTCTATCTGGGTTACTGTGACCTGTCAGCCTTTTCAGAGCTCATCATGACAGCAGGAAAGGAGGAACCTCCACAGGCCCAAAATACAGGTCTGACCTCCTGCTGGCTCAGTCACACTGATGGTGTTTCTAGAAGAGAGGGTCACTGAAAGAGACAATACGGTGTGCAGATTATCCTCAAATAGGAAAGTCATTTCTGTAGGCAGTAACTGGACAGCTGTGCGGTTAATGTGTTAAAATAGCTGAACAATCAAAAAAACAATGTGGAACTTCTATAAGTGCTGGTAGATTTTTTTCTTTGGTGAACGAGAAAAAGATGCAGAAAAAAAACGTACCATCCCTTGCTGTTGTGTGAAAGAGAAGCAAGCCGTGTGATCTGATCATTTTTATTAGCATTTAAAAATATCTCATCATTCATACAAGAACCAAAAAAGCTGTCAGAAATCCACAGTAATAACATGTTGAAACCTATGTTTATTTGGCAGGTGTGGCATGTAGTAATAATACTAACACAAAAGATAAATACGTGTATATGGCACTTTTCTAGACCAGTTATTAAATGTGGTGACCATAACCATGTGCTAAACCAGCTACAGAAAAAAGACAAAAGGCATTAAAAACAAGTTGAGATAACAAGTAAAACTAACAGCAATAACAACCATAACTGTGTCCTGCAATGATTCCCGGCCCCTTTCTTCAGTTTTCAACAAAAGCTTTGCACTCTTTGGTTTGCATGTGCGATTTAAAGCAGGAAAGTACATTTAAGAGTTTATCTGTGTTTCAGATACTCGCTTACAGCCTGAAAACCTTTGCCCACAGACAATTTCTGATTTAAGAACACTTAAACACCCATCACAAGCCAGAATAAGTCAGTTTACAGACGGAAGATGTCACAGTCCCTGGTTCCCGAATGCAGCTGCGCCTCTCTCTTCCAACTTTAGTGTGGTTTATGGGCTGTTTGTTCACATGCTGGAGAATGTAGTTCATCTACTCTGATCACAATATTGTCCATGCTGCCTTCTGGATATAAGAATCAAGACCGAAGATCACTTCTTGGACCAGAAGAACATTTAGGATCTTCAGTGTGTTAACCCTCTCTACAAGATTAACACCCAGGGTCACACAGACTGTATCTCACCCATACAGGAGGGGCCAAAAACAGTGTGAGAGAAGGGGGACGCAAGGTGAACATGAAGGCATCCGACAAGCCACCAGCCCACACAGACCATCCCTTATTCCATCCAATATTCAAACATTAGACAACAATATGGATCATATGCCACGCAAAGATCTGACCAGTGCGATGTGAGGGACTGCTGAGTTTACATGTCTAAGGTGCCGTGGCTAAATGGTAGGTGCACGTACATTGTTCCCTGTTTGTGGAGTTTATTATCATTAGTTGCCGACCCTTCTACCTTCCAATAGAAATTACAGCAAGCCGGTTTACCAGCCTTCCACCACAAACACCAGTGATGGGATCAAGGCACTCAGCTAACTCTACCAGGCCGTCAGTAAAGAACAGACAGCTCACTCTGATGGATTCCTAATCACAGCAGGCTACTTTAACCAAGCACATAAACTACCTCAACATGTGCACTTCCTAACAAAGGGGCGGCACCTTCTGATCACATCATCATCATGCTGAGATCTAAATACCAGGGATGGGATTTTGGGTGATTTTTTATTTTTTTTTTTACTGGTCAGGCCAATAAAAAATTGACCTCTAGAGTCTGTTGTTTTATAGTAGGTAGATTAGAAAGTATGTCAGGGGGACAGCAGGATTGAACCTGGCCTGGCTGGATTTATGCCAGGTGAACTAAACACAACAGCCATAGGAACATTCAGCAAAAATATAACCAGTTATTTCCTATCATCTTCCGTCAGACATGGGACTCTGCTGGGACTAGAAGAGCTATGTGGTGATTATTGATAAAGGAAACATAATGACAGCTAAACAAGAAGTCTATCACAGGCAACTTTCTCTGCTCCAATGCCCCCTAGCTTGACCTTAAAGGGGTCACGCTGTTCTAACAATGCAATGAGACATAGCTCTCCTCCAGACAAAACAGTCAACTTTGTGCACATCCATTCTGCATATGGACCCAAGGAGGGAGCCATCAGACCAACACAAAATTAGGTGCTTGTGTATAGCCCTCTGTAAGGGAGTAGCCGTCACAGTAGTGGAGTTTCCAGCCACCTACCCACCCACCCACACGCACGCACGCACGCACGCACGCACGCACGCACGCACGCACGCACGCACACGCACACGCACACGCACACGCACACACACACACACACACACACACACACACACACACACACACACACACCTATATACCAATTAATTGGCACCAGACCTACCTGCTTGCCTACCTGTGAGTTTTGTTGCTGAGATAATTGATGTGAATACTTGAGAAGATTGTTTACAGCTGAATCTAATGAGTGGAGATGTGACGTGATTGGCTGTTCTGCTAGACGCACCCCTTTGTACCTTGGAAGCGCACCTTGAAAAGAGAAATTGAGAGATTGTTTGGATGAGAGGATGGCGCTTCCACTTACTGGTCGATGGGTTGTGGACTGAAACTGTAAATAGTGTAAAAATCTTTGTAAATATAACCAGTACTGGTCCACCTCACATTCGGGAGCCAACACCACAATAAAGCTCCAGAAAACGCAAGCCTTCGACCACAGTTGTTCTTTCATCTGGCAGATAGAGCCTTGGCCCACTGCACTGTGTCTGTGGAAGCAGACACAGGGTGGAACCCGGGACCTAATTCCATCACACCCTCCATGCTCTGGACTACTTTAGCTCTACAAACTGGGACATCTTCAAACAAGCAGCCACTTACAACAACCTTATAAACATTGATCAATACACAGGGGCTGTCACAACATACAGTACAAAATACCTTGATGATGTAACTCACTGTAAAACCATCCCTTTCATGCTAACCAGAGGCTATGGCTGACAGGTGAGGTGACTCCAAATAGCCGGAGATGTGGCCCTCGAGAATGGTGACATCGCACAGGACTGCTGAACAGCTTCATCCACAGGGTCTCAACATGCTAAACTATGCTCGCTGCCTCCCAGACTGTAACTAAATCCCACATCGCACACACAAGAGTCCTACCTGTATTTCATCTGCTGCTGGCCATCTTGCACTGCTGCGCTTCACTCCAACCATTACATTATCTTTGTCATTTACCGTACCGTACTACTTCTACGTACTACTACTACTACTACGTACTGTACTACTCTTCCGCTTATCCGGGGTCAGGTCACGGGGGCAGCAGCCTAAGCAGAGAAACCCAGACTTGCCTCTCCCTGACCACATCAGCCAGCTCATCCGGGGGGATCCCAAGGTGCTCCCAGGTCATGGATATAATCCACCCTGCAGAGGAAACTCATTTTGGCTGCTTGTACCCGCAACCTCGTTCCTTCGGTCACTACCCAGAGCTTGTGACCATAGCTGAGGGTAGGAGCGTAGATCAACAGGTAAATCGAGAGCTCGACGGACCAATGCAGAGCCCACATCACTGCAGACGCCACACCGATCCACCTATCGATCTCCCGCTCCATCCTTCCCTCACTCATGAACAAGATCCTGAGATACTTGAACTCCTCCACCTGGGGCAGGGACCCCTCCCCTGACCCGTAGAGGACAAACCACCTTCTTCCTGCTGAGAACCATGGTCTTAGATTTGGAGGTGCAGATTCTCATCCCGGCCGCTTCACGCTCGGTTGGAGATCACGGCCTGATGAGGCCAACAGAACCACATCATCTGCAAAAAGCAGAGACCCAATCCTGAGGCCACCGAACCGGATCCCCTTAACACCTCGGCTGCGCCTAGAACAGGGGTGTCCAAAGTCGGTCCTCGAGGGCCACTGTCCTGCAGGTTTTCCATGTATCCCTGCTTCATCACACCTGACTCAAATTAAATGGATCCAGCAGCAAATGAAGTTATGCACAATGATTAAATAATATGAGTCAGGCATGATGGAGCAGGGATACATGGAAATCCTGCAGGTTTGTGGCCCCCGAGGACCCGGAGCTGGACACCCCTGGCCTAGAAATTCTGTCCATAAAGGTTATGAACAGAATTGATGACAAAGGGCCACCTTGGTGGAGTCCCACCCTCACCGGAAACGAGTCAGATTTATTGCTGGTAATGCTGACCAGACTCTGACTCGGGTCGTACGGGGACCAGACCTCCCTTACAAAGGGTCCCGGCACCCCATACTCCCGAAGCACCCCCTTTTTAAAAAGAGGGACCACCACCCCGGTCTGCCAATCCAGAGGCGCTGTCCCCGATGTCCACGGGATGCCACTGAGGCATGTCAACCACGACAGCCCTACCGCATCAAGAGCCTTAAGAAACACCGTGCGGATCTCATCCACCCCCGGAGCCTTACCATAAAGGAACTTTTTAACTAACTCAGCGACCTCGGCCTCAGATCTCTGTCATTTCAGTCACTTTTATTGAATTTGCACAAATGCTGTTTTGCACACTGTTGTTTTTGCTCCATTGTGTCCCAGATTCCTTTTTTGTATATATTTCTAAAGCAGATATGAATATATATCTTTACGTGATAGTTTATTCCATCCCTTCGTTTTTTTATCTTCTTATGTTGATCATATCATCTTCTCTATCATTCATCTTTTATCTTTGGTGAGAGAAAAAACTCATTACGATTCTTCTGTTTGTACATATAGCCAGTCCTCACTTCACCACCGACCTCCTCCTACAAGGTAAATGCAATGCTACAAAAATTAAAGACTCTGTTAAAATAAAGGTTACAAAATAGGTACCTGGGTAGCTCAAATGGGCGAGTGTCTAAGGTTTTTGTTCTGATCACCATTGTCATTAAAGCAGAGTAAATACAAGGCAGGGGTGTCCAATTCTGGTCCTTGAGGGCCAGAATCCTGTTGGTTTTTAATATTCCTCGCCCTAACACACATAACTTAAAATAATGAGTCATCATGCTGAGCTTCATAGACCATAAGTTCCATTTAATTTGAGTCAGGTGTGTTGAAGAAGGGAAGACTGAAAACCAGCAGAACAATCTTTTTGTCTACATTAGAGGGCATTGTTTGTAAGTTCTATATGGAACAGGATGATACACAGATATATCATATTTCCATACACCTTGGCTGAATTTGTAAAATTTAAAATGCCATTTTTAGCAACGAGCCCGTTTCCTAATGCAATCGGAGCAGTCAACTCCACTCACCACATCTGCCCTAAGGACATATGTAGCAAATGAAATTAATCTTGTAAACCAGAAGCAATTTCATTCAATTAATGTGCAAGTTATTTGGGATACGCCAGCATGTCTAAACCTAGCTGCATGTTAGCACGTGGATTCATTTATAGAGTGGTAGTGTTGGGAACAGAGGTTGTGCAGGATCTTTAGCTTCTAGGTGAAATATTTTTTCTGTGCACTACCATTTTGGTTTGAAGGTGTTAAATTATTTTTAGATCATAAAATGTGTGATTGAGGAGTTTTCAAACGGAAATGATTGAGGAATTATGCTGGTAGGCTATGTAGCATTTTGCAGAATGAGACAAACCTTCACACTTTGCCCGTGAACGACATTCACCAAATTAATGAACCAGACCCTGGCCCAGCCCTAACATGTTTGGATGTGATACAGAGTAAAATTAGTTGTGAGTTGAAAATTTTGTTTTTCAAAGAGTTTTATGTGTTGCTTGTTCACAGGCAAGTTGTTATTCTATCTCCACTCGTTGTCTCTCTGGGATTCCGGCACAGTTTTGCCAGCATCCCTCTGCAGCCAGGGCCTGAGGCGTCTGACATCAGTGCATCTCCCAGTTCGCAGCTGTGGTAAACATGCTGGCCCCAGTTTCCACCAATTGATCCACAGATTGTGTGTCCATGATGCTGCCTCCAGTTTGCACATTTTCTGTAAAAACAAAGAATTACCTTCTTTATCTGTGTTCAGTCTTTTTGAGTCCAACACCTATAAAAGTTTGGTTGATTCTAACTACTGTGATTAAGCTATATCGAAATTTTATTCAACGTACTTTGGGATAACCTTAAACATCCAATGCTTGTGGTTGAACAGCGCCAGAAAGTGTGGATTCCCCATTAAAAGAGGCCACTCGGTCCTCCTACTGTGGCTATCACACCGCCAATGATCAGCAACCCTTCTTTTTACCACTACTTTGATGTCAGACTATTTTTTCTTTATCTCAGAGGTGGTGCGACTGTCTGTTCCTGCTGCATTGACAGCCTTCGTCACACATTCCCACTCAATATTTTTTCTTTTGTAGCCTATTCCAGAGAAAGACCACCAAATTAAACATTCTGTCTGGCTTCCACCTCAGCTATGAGCACTTCAATCTCATATTCTTCCTTTTTTTCATCAGAATGTATCAAGGATAAATGTGCTGGCATGGACAGATTCATACATCTGAATATTTTTGGGCATGTACTTTCCCAGTTTTGGTCGTACGCCATCTTTTGTTATGAAATCTATGCAATCCTTCCTACACGAAGCCCCAGGCCTTTTCTATAATCCTTCATCTTATATTCCATATTGCAGGCAAACTTTATTCCCATTCTTTGTACATAAAACTTTATTCTAACATTTGTGCAGCAATAACTTTCTATCAAGCTTTAAATGAATCTTTCTTATGCTACATATTTCTATCAATGGCTCATGTCTCTATGTCCTGATAAAACGAACCACCTTTTTGTCTGACTGCAGCCGTCTCTTTGTTCTTTCACTTTATCTGCTGACTTCATTTTGCAGGACTTCCGACTTCATTTATTTATGAAGTAAATTATATTAAATTTACTTTGATATCACTCTGGATGGACGTATCTTGTCTTCTTCTCTGCTTCTTTGCCTTTTTAACTAACCTGGCTTAACAATAAATAGACAAACACAGACACACACAGTTTACAGTTTTTTTTTAAATTTCTTTTGAACAAGTGCCATTAGTGATCTAATGATTCCTGATTTTTCCAACAGAGCTCTTCCCTCTCACCAGGAGGTTTACTTGTGGATCCAACGGTTTTGAATGGGAATTGGGACTTTCAGTTTTCAGCTCCCAGTTTGGCTTCAGGAAGCAGACACCCTCTCTACCTGTAAGGCCAATTTATTCTCTACAGCAGGTGTGCCGATTCTAGTCCTAGAGAGCAACTTTTAAATGCACATCCCATCCCTCGGCAGCAGCCATCAGTTGATTTCCTCTTTGGTTTACTTTTAGCATGTTTGGAGTCCTTCAGACGACTCAAAACCAGTTTTGGGTAGAGGAGCAGGTTTTAGCACTAAAATGCTTTGTGAAGTACTCTTAGGAAAAAAATTTAGGAGTCCTAAATTTAGGACTGACACGCCCACTTTTTCTAGGAGTTACTTCAAAATCAGCCCTAAGGTTTTTAATGAATATGCTCTACACAAAAGACAGATTCTGCATAGTTTACGCAGGTAATTTGGTCTATTTTCTGAACTCTTTTGGCTGGAGACCCTGACAGAGCAAATGGAGTAATACCTGAAACTGTGGGACAGGAGAAAGAAGAAGAGGAAGAAGTTGTAATGTAAATATTAGCAGCACAGACCACCCTCATCCCTTGCTGCCTCTTTCTAGGTCTCTTCTGGGTGTGTGGTGGGAATATGAGGAACATGGTTTAATGGTCACAGATTACCTGACTGACATCTTAAAGCACAGAAAGTGGCCCCTTTAAAGGCAGACATCTAACATAACACTGATGCTCATTTTCTGATGATTCAGCCAACGATGGCTGAATTAAGGCAGTTGAAGTCTCAACCTATTACAGCTCAAAATGTCAAATACAAAGGAGGTCGTTCAGTCAATCAATAAATCAAAACTTTATTTATAACTACTACTACTACTACTACTACTACCGTCATTTAGCAGACGCTTTAATCCAAAGCGACGTACATTTGAGAGAACAACACAAGCATAAATTCAAGGAGTAGGATACAGTTTGAACAGGTGAACTGCTGGTCATCGATCGATGTAGTCATGTCTCAGCTATGTCAGTTATGTCTCAGCTCAGTGCCCACTGAGAATAATTCATTCCCCTGGGGCCAAGTTTTCCCACAGTTAGGACCCAGGAACCTCTTCTGTACGTACTGTTAGGTCAAGTTACGTCCAAGCTGAAGGAAGGGTTGAGTCATGCCTTTTTAATATGCAATACCAACTTTCTTCAGGAACCAAAGTATAATCGGAAATATAAACATCCTATTCAGGCAGTGGCTGTCTGACGTCTGAAGCTCCTGGAAATTACCTAGATAAGAGATAAGAATGGCTTTCTTCCGGTGGGCTGATTAGTCTTTAGCTGCAACTTTCATTGGCGGTTGTTTGTTTTCTTTGCTTTCAGCACGTAAAAAACATATTTCTGAATGTACATAATAGAAATATAAAACACTTATTGATAGAGATGACAGCTGCTCTGTTGGCAGAAAGCCTGGTTATTACAACCATCCACCAGTCCTCGCTACCTCCTAGTGAGACCTCATCTGATGATTCATTACATTAATCTCTAGTCTCACTAAAACCAGAAAAGAAAATGTGGTACATAATCCAATATGCAGAGTGCATGCATTAGAAAAAAGAAGAGAAAGACGTCATATATATTTTATGGTTCTAAATATGAGATGGTGATATTTCATGGGAACTGCAGAGACCAGGAGTTTTACTAAGCCATTCAAGACATACTTAGTTGTGTCTTTCCTGAACTAAAATGGTGTTAAAATGGTTTTCTTTGTTGATAACTGTCAGTGCTCTCTGTCAGGTGGAGGTGGGATTTCTGACTCTTTAAAGGAAGCCATTCTTTTAAAGAGCCATTCAAAAGAGTGGCTTTTTCTTATTTCTGATTCATTTTCTTTTAGCGTTTAAACAGGAGACAATTTCTTTCCATCAAGGAAATAATTGCTGGCAGCAATTATATATTAAGATTTAGATCAGAATGATTCAAATGTACACACCCACCAAAAAATACTCTGAAATATTTATCTTAATTTCATTTAGCTTTAGAGTTTCTCTCGCCTAAAAACCTTGTGGCACAATGAAAACGAATTATGTAAGAATGAAAACGAATTATGTAAGAATATGTAAAAATAAAAAAAAATTAAAAAAGGAACCAATAAAATCTACTATCTGATTTTTTTTAAGAAAAGAATGCTGACAGAAAGAAAAAATAGAAATAAAAATAGGATAAAACTGAGTGATAACCTTGCCAGTACTTTCTGCCCATACTATAGATGCAGTCACATGAAAACATTTGTTTTGTTAAAAAAAAGGCTAAAAACTAATGGCACATATTACATATGACACAAATTACCCCTACTATCTCAGTATTGTACACGTAATGCAATATAATTCTGTTTTATATTATAAGCCATGTGCTTCCTTTTGAAAAACTCTGAGAAATTCCATGTGAATATCAAAAATTTCTCAGCTGGTATTTACGTTGGGTGTTTCAGTTTGTGCAACAACAACTTTTAATCGACCTTTCAGATCAATGTATAAATTTCAGCAGTTTAGTTGTGGGTTAGAAAGTAGTCAGTGACTATGAATGTGGAAAATAATTGTAACTATTTGGTATGTGCGATGATGGTGGACAGATCATTCATGGCATTGTCAGTCGTGTATTTTTCTGCAGAATTGGTAAATAGTACAAGATTGAAGCTATGTATAGACCATATGCTGTCATACTGGAAAATGGGGTGGAATTGTTACTGAGGAGAATTTGTGACCAAATCGTTGGTATTTGGTTTATTACAGATCACAAAAGAGTGGAATCGGAAGAAGTGCAGATTTTTACTTTTTTTTGCTTCCTCCTCACAGCTTTCAGACAGCTCTGAAAGAAGAACTACCAGAAATACATTTCTAAGCTCCATGACAGGATCCCGGCCAGAGAGATGAAGGATTTCTTGAGCGTTCCATTTGAAAAAGAACAAATGATGCAGGAATCGCAACAGAACTCAAACATGTGTCTTTGTTTATACAATGTGGCAACACCTTTAGAAATTGCTTGTATTGCCATTTCCATCCGATTACATATCAAATGCACGTATAATGTACAGTACGCTCATGCCGGCTTCTGTCTTTTTTCTGATAAAACATTAAGGGAGAGATATCCATACCAACACAACTTTCAAAGGCGAAACTTCACTTCTAGATGCTGTTGATAAATAAGCCCAACGAATGTCTGTTTCTGGGTGAAATCCCATTTTGGCTCCTGCAGTTCTGAAGGGAACACAATAAATTTGTCACACTACTTCTCTGGATCCAGTTTGGTTTCCTGACATTGAGCTGAGATGGCCTCGTTTTAATCAGTTCATTCTTGGGTTTGACCAGACGTGTGTGCAAAGACAGCACAAAGAAATTCCATCAGATTATTCCTGTGATGTATTGTTTTCAAGAAAGAATGACAAACTCATAATTCAAGATCAGGATGTGGCCATATTGCATAACTTATAAGTGTAAAAACATGGCAAGGCTTAACCACACGCTGAGTCAGCTGTAAACAGTATGACGACTTGGGTTGGATACGATGAAAGAAAAAACAAATTTGAGCTTTTCGCAAAATATGTTTTTCAAAGACAGACACCAGTCAGCTTCAGTCTAAACCTGTGGAAGCGTATGTGCACCTTTAAGTGCAATTTGCAATTCAATTGGCAAAGTGGCAATTGAATATTTAAAATGGCAATTTAATTGTTAAAATGGCAATTCAATGTTTAACTTTGTCATGT
>JAVQJG010129631.1:0-13644 GCA_036024015.1 Craterocephalus amniculus | reverse complement strand
AACAAAGCATCAATGAGGAAGCAGTGCTGATCATCAGAATTTAATTAATTTACTTCTTTAATAATAACTCCACAAATCATTTCGCCTGTCGACCATTAGATGAAGTCAAACAGGGGAATCTGTGCTGTAAAACTAAGAAATGTCTTCTGAAAACATCAGGGCTTAAAGCAGAAGTGGAATATTACAGCTCAACAGAAAGACAGGAAGTCATCAATTTAACAAACATGGTTTATAACCATAAAGTCCTGAGATCGCAATATGCCTGAAATACTGAGATAATTTATATCCCATATCAAAGACAAAGCAAAGAAAGCATTTCCTGTAGATTATATTAGTACCTTTGGTTAAAAGCGGTGTGATGATGAACTACCAGCACTGGTCCAAACCTGTTTTTTACAGCTGACAGGTCTGAGTATCTTGTGCGAAAAAAAACAACAAAATTTAAAATTTGTGGTTTTCGCAGTCAAAACACACAGCAAGCAAAAGGTGTTTCTGTCTCCCATTAAATGACATAACTGAATCGCCATGAATACACTTCAGGATTATAGTCTGCATGATTAAGTAAATATGAGATGCTGAGCGGCTTGGAAGTCTTTTTGAATATATTTCATTTTGTCTAGGCTGGTTTATACTCGCGCGTAGCCTCCGTGCGGCGGGACCCGCAGAGGCTACGCAGACCCTCTCTGTGTTTATACTCCTGCGTAGGGAAACGCGCCGGGTCGCGGTGTTTTTCCGGCTCTACAGGCAGCGGTAGGCTGGTACCGGTCAATAATCTCCACCACGCGGAGTTTTTCAGTGCTTAACATACAAATTTACAATCTACTCATTTCATGCAATGATCAGTTTTTAAGAGAAGCTGTTAGATGAGCTGCACAGTCCGATAATTTTCCACGTGAGTCATTACTGGCGTCTCCGTGGATTTTGTGCCTCAAATCACCAACGCAGCTGCAGGATCAGTGATGTAAAACTGTTGTCAGATCTGGAAAAGTGCAGTTTTATTTCACTATTATCCGCGGTTTAAAAGGTAGTTAGATATCCGGAAACTAGTATCACAATCTGACCAATCACAGGGGAGAACTTCCGCATCTCTGCGTCTCCGTAGCCGGCTGCACTCAGGACCGCCGTAGCCTCTGCGGACCTACGCAGAGGCTACGGCGGTTACGCCGTAACCCCCTCGACGCAGACGACGCGCGAGTATAAACCAGCCTTTACTGGAAGATCAGGTCTCATCTCTCTAACAAGAGTGGCTACAATAAAGTGAAAACCTACTTTACTATGTGTTGCTGTAAACTATAAAGCTCTGAATCTTTTTAGTGTACTTTGTCTTTCTTTTAAAAATGCATTCCTCTTCTTAGGGTGGAGGTTGTGGCTTGAAGAAGACACTGACAGATTTATTCGCATAAATTTGGAAATACCACACATGCTTGGCACACAGCTCAACTGTGAATCACAGCTGCATGTTTCCGATCAAGGCGAGAGCCATCAGGTGTCCACAATGTGCGTTAAGCTTTCCCTTTTGCTCAGCATATGCATAACAATGAACAGGAACAAAAACATAAATGGCATTCATTTTAAACCTGTTCACTCATTGTTGGACATGTAAAGAACTAATACCACTCTCTCACAAGAACATATGGATAGCTGAATGATCGGTGATGTGTGATCTTGAGGCAAGACTCTTCTGGACCATCTGGTTGACCCAGTCTGAAAGTATGGTTACAGCACTTCAAGAAGGATGCATTCGTCAGTCATTCAACATCTCTTGGCAACCTGTTGTTAGATGAACTCCTTAGAGTCTTGAGAGTTGCTGTGCATTCTTTGAAATGCAGTCATACTTTTGATGCATGCTCATTTTTCTACACGAGGTGCCAAAAAAACAAGCAAGTTGCTCCAAAATGCACCGCAGGTGAGTAGAGACAATTCTGTGGCATAGTTTCGACATATGTCGAGGATGAGCAGCTCCCAGAAACGTTCTGCACTGTAAGTGAGCATTACAATTTAGGAAATGACTGATCAGAAACGTTGTGGAGGTGGTGCATCTCACGAGACATTCTGAAAGTCCTGAGGGCTCTCGTGATGCTGCCGAGGAGGACGGTTTGTTTTTAAACATTTCAAATGTTTAGTGGAGTATGTCGAGCACTGGAGCCGCAACTTCACACTCCATCCACTCCTCTGTGTGAAAGATTGGGGGGGGGATTCCCAGTGGACATGAACATTGGTGGTGTGGGCCTGCATGTGTACTATTGCATGATTGCATACAGATGAGTGGCCGGTAAGTTAAAGGGAGGAAGACGGAAGATACAAAAATGTGCAAGAAGAGAAAGTCAAACATACTGAAACTATAGATATCCCTCTCACTCTGCCTCACCTCAGCCTGCTTATGGCTGACAGCGAATTTATATATGGGTGTGGGGTTGGAGGCTGAGAGATAAAAGAGTAAATGAAGAGAGGTGTTTGCGAAGAAACAACAGGAATGCCTCAGATGTCTTGAGGAGAACATCTGGGAGGCATGCAGAGACTGGTTTCTTGAGTCCTCTGTAGGCAGACCTCACCTAGATGCCAGAGTTTATTAAACACGGTCCTCAGCTTACAGTGGGAGCCTCTTTGACCATGATGAAAAGGAAGTGAACATTCATAATTTGACCACTTAAGAAAGAAAAGGCAAAGGTAATTCCGAATCAGACTAAAGGCCCATTTATGCTCCCTGACGGGCGTAAATGTGGACGTCCGTTGCAAGCGTCTTCATGCGTCGCTGCCTTCATGCGTCGCTGCCTTCATGCGTCGCTGCCTTCATATTCCATGCGTCGTTTCTGTTGCTATGGCTAACCTCTGCTAAGCGGCAGTGCTGAGTTGATTGTGAACTCCGCGATACAACGTTAGTTTCAGACGCCGGTTGGCGGCACAAACGCGCTGCTATGAAGTTGTTTCTAACCACCAACACACCGTGAACACTTGTAGAATTTTATTTCAAAAGCTTGTGCCACTTCTAATGTTTTTTTCGGCGTCTTCATTCTTCTTCTATGGTTTTCTTCTTCCTGTTTATCTTATTCTTCTTTCCTGGTTTGTTTCTGCTCCACTATGCTCAACACTGACCCAGCGGTTTCCGGTGGTATTACTCTGTCGTCTGTGTCGAGTGACGGATGCGCAAGGAGCCTGAAAACGCACCAAAAACGCACGGAAATGACGCAGAAGACAGACAAAACTTTCCGTGCGTGTGCGCATCCGTCATCTGCGTCGAGCATAAATGGGCCTTAAACCTTTACACTAGGGCTGTAACAATACTCCCAACGTATGATTCCATTCGTACCACGATTTTTGACCCATGATTCGATACACAAAAAATGTTTTTATCCACGTAGATCTTGGTGTAGCTTTGCTGCTAACCACAAGCGCCTCGTTTCATCTGACAACTTATGGCATTGTCCCATGATTTATAATAATAATACATGTGTTTCTTGCTGTCTGACTGGGATTTACAGCCAAAAACACAACTATAAGTTACCATTTTCAATTAAGACATTTGATTGACTGCAGAGTCCATTTGTTTATTTTGCAGAGTGCATCAAAAGATTGTGACGTCCGGCCGTTTTCAGTAGTGCAACCGTTTGCAACACCCTAAGGCTTTCTACACTAAAAGGTCCGCCTGACACACTGGTTCTGTTTTCTGATGGGCCCGGGGCTTGGCCCGCCCAGAGAAAGCTGTTGATCGATTTGTCCTGCAGATGGGTGTGCTGGAATATTTCCCAGCATGCTTTGGGGTTCTGCTAGTACTGTTCTTGTTGCACCATGAGTTAAGTGTGCTTGTAATCTCATCAGTATCCCCCATAATGAAATACCTTGAGCACATCATCTGTAATTCTGTACTTGTACGAGTCATTATGGATTGTAAATTCTTATAACGTCCCCCTTTTAGCGTCCAGGGAGAAAGGGAAGCAACATAACAAGTCTGACCAGAAGTAAAAACAAATCAGGGATTCATTCCCAAATAACAGAAATACAAAAACATAAATCCCCCGTCAGACATGAAAATATAGGAAAACCAAATTATGGAAACTGTCCCGTGACAAACCAACTAATACAAATGACAGCCGGTGGCAATTTAAGCAAAGAAACTGCCCACTTAACTCAAAATCTAAATAAAAACAAACAAGTGGGACAACCAAAAAGGTAAGCTAAGTAAAACAAACACAACCAATCAAACAAGGCTTAAGGTGAGCAATTAGATCAAACAGGGGAGACAGTCAAAACAGGTTTGATCTGGAGACAACTGTGATGGGCAACACAGTCTGCTCATGTCTCACTGAACTGGTGGCGGTTCAGCCATTTTAAAGGAGATCAGGCCCAATCAGGAAGTAGCAGCAGGGAGGGAGAAGATGCTCTGGTCCAATCGGAGACTTCCATCCATGGAGCAACAAAGGGCCTGTAAAGCTGAGACAGATTTTCACTAACGAGCTATGCCCAGCAACAACCTGCGCATGTAACAATTCTTAAAGAAGGGCTTTGCCAAAGTGAATGCATAATTTATG
This sequence comes from Craterocephalus amniculus, assembly GCA_036024015.1. Taxonomy (NCBI): domain Eukaryota; kingdom Metazoa; phylum Chordata; class Actinopteri; order Atheriniformes; family Atherinidae; genus Craterocephalus; species Craterocephalus amniculus. Next base: position 9,118 of record JAVQJG010129631.1, on the reverse strand, counting down.
TTATATGTGAGTATGGGGCATCTTGCGATACTACTGCTAGACACGATAATTAGAGGTATCGTTACAGCCTCACTTTACACACCTCTTTCTGTTCTTCTGTTTCCCAATAGGAAGACAATGAGATCCCCTCCAGTGTCGTGGTCAAGGACTCCCTCAAGACCCCTCAGCCAAGCCAGTATGATGCAGAATCCACCCACCCCAACCCGTCTGTTACTGGCTCTGTCGAAGCCATCCGCACCCCAGACGAGGGTCTACAGACGGTTAGCCTCTCCTCAGATGAGGATGCCGATCTTGCAGCATTGGCACATAGAGAGGATGAGGAGATGCTGCAGTTTGAGGCTGCCGGGGGATCTCCCATAAGATACGAGAGAAGGGCCGACAGGTTCAAGCGCAACAGTCTGAAGAAGGTTGACAGCCTCAAGAAGGCCTTTTCACGCCAGAGCATCGGAAAGAAGATGACCCAGATCACCGGCAAGATCGTGCCGCCCGAGAAACGTGAGAAAATCAAGAAGAGCTTCACCCCTAATCACCCTACGAGCCCGACAGCCAAGACCTCCTCTTTCAAGGTGTCTCCCATGACCTTCAATGTCAAGAAAGTCCGAGATGGGGAGGCCACCACACAAGAAATGGGCTCGCCCGGGGAAGAAGCGCATGTGGAGATTCCCCCTCTGGAAGGCCTAGATGGTGAGATTCCCGTGGCAGAGGTGCACACCACGGAGTGTGTCGTGGCGGATCTTCCGGAGACTTTAAGTCCCTCCTCCCCAGACAACGTGAATGCGGAGCTGTCTCTGAATGGAAAGTCACCGGGCACCGAGTTTGAGATGAACGGAGATGGTTTTGCTGGCCTGGCGGTTCCAGAGCAGGATGAAGATGTGGGCGAGGATGAAGAGGAGGAGGAAGTCGATGAGGAGAAACACAAAAGCCCTGTTGAAGCGGCAGCAGATGCTCCGATTCCTACTGCAACGATTGCTGTGGAGCAAGCATCTTAATATTGTTCCACTTAGAGTATCTTTAGCTTTCTTCCTTTTCTTCCTCACATACTGATCAGCTAACAGGCACAGATAATCCCTCCACTCTAAAAACTCTTGAGCTCTTTCCACTTGTAGCTTTAAAGCAATATAATCTTGCCTTTCGAAGCTTGTCCAACCCTGAACCTTATCCTACAACACTGCCTTGGATTGCCACCAGCAGAGTCAGAACATTGATGTGGTTTGCATTAGCAGCTAGACACGACGGCACACCTCGTAAGAGTCCAAATTGCAGGGTGTTATTGAAGTCCTTAAACTTTGTTGTCAGGTTTGCAGGAATGCACCATAACTCACTCTTCAGCTGATGCCCAACCAACCTAAATAGGTGCACATCTCCTGGGCACTGGACCAACTATCTTCCTCCTGCTGTGTTTGTCTGCCTCTGGTCGTCTCTTCTTCGCTGACAAATAGCTTCTTTTGTTCTTCATGGTTTTTGTGAAAATAGTAAATCTCTGGCAACCGTCGGGCAACCCACAGCCCGCTGAAGCGACTTGTTGCCAGATTGTGCAAGAGTTGGAATGAGGAGGGTTTTTATTTTCAGAACAGCCCCAAGAGTGTTTCTTTTTTTTTCTTTTTTTTAATGTTTTACAGCAGATTGAGGTTGTTTACCAGACATTTTGGGCCTGTATGGAGGAAAAACCCTGATCTTAACTAACAAATAGCTTCAGCAGTCAAAGTGGTTTTATTTATCTACTCATGTCCCAGTCATGAATCTGTGGGTTCCACCTCAAGATCCAGTTTCCTTCTTCTTTTATAGGCTATACAGTATATAGTTGACCTATCTTTAACATACTGTTATGACATTTTTGATCTCCGTTCAAACTCTGACAAGTAAAATTCAACCTTTTTGTATCAAAGAAAAAAAAAAGGTAGAATTTAAAAAACATTCTTGAAAAGCTATTTGAAGGGGGAGACTTTTTGTGAAAGTAAGGGATTAGGCTGGCGCTGAGTTCCTGATGTGAATGAAGGATGGCATTGCAAGACAGATGTTATTCTGGAGGTAGAAGTGTGCTTTAGGCTTGGATTTTAAGTCGATGTCATTTTTGCAGCCCTATCCCTTTCATGGCAGAGCTACTTTTTATGTTTGTGTACAGAAATTGTCTTTTTCCTTGTCAGGCTTACTACTTTCTAAGCATTTACAGCTTGAACACTTTGAAATACCACAGTGATACTCATAACTGCCTCGAGTGTGTTTACTCCAGTGAAATGTCCTATCTGTGAAATACTTCCATCTCTTTGCATTACTTTTTGATACTTGAGTGTTTTTAGAATACTCCTCCCACCCCCAAAGTATCCATAAGTTGCAAATGGAAATGTTTACTCAGCGTAATATTTTTTTTCAAACATAAACAGTATCTTTGAAATTTGCCAGGGCCCCATCCTTGAGGCCCCTCAGCGTGGATACAGGCTCAAACACAGGTGAACTCCTACACTGCCACTAGCCTGCACAAGCTGGTTTGAGTGATTGCACTCCTCAGAAGGATTGATTCTCGTGTATTTGTAGATAAGAGTGCAAAACATGCCTGAAATTCTTCTCCCTCTGTTCTGAGGAATTCTGTGTACCCATCCATGCAGTTTTGCTAAGACCTTCGAGAATATGGGAAAAGTTTAAGTTTTAAGAACAACCAAGTACAATGGTCATATTCAACTTCACGTTTGGGAGTCATTCCTTCACGCTTCTGTAAAACCACCTCCGTCTCCTCGTATGAGCAAGAGGCTGTGTAATGCCACGGTTTTCCTGAAAATAATTTAGAGGGCAATGCCGGGGCCAAGTCCGGATTTAGGAGAGGTTGCAAGTAGATAGTAGTTGTTGTCAGCCCATTTTTCATACTCTCAGCCTCCTTGTTGAAAGGATATGTGGAGCCACCTGCCTGGACATGAGCTTGTTAGTGGAGGGGGGTGGGAGGAGAAGAAAAGGAGGATAAAAGTTGACCTGGGTTAAAACATGCATTTAAATATAATTTCTCAAACGGCTAGTCAAAAATATGCAGAAATTGTTATTTCTGGTTCTATTTGGACCAGAAGATCGCACAAAGTACAACTTAAACCACACAGGAACTATAATTTGACCGTAATCCTATCAAACCTCTTCCTTAAATTAGATTTTTATGCTATTTTATTGCACAATAACATGAGAACTTTTACAGCTTGTATTTATGTGATATCCATGGAAACAAATTGGGAAAATGTATTACAAATATATATGAATATATAAATCATATAAGGAGAATTTAGTTTTATATAGACAAGACCAAAAAGCTCAATGACAACTAATACAATCCCACGTTTATTCCTCCTATTTCTTTACTGCGTCAAACTTTGTGTAAAATTTAGAAAAGAAACACTGTTTACAATTTTTTTAAATACACAAATATCACCATTTATTCTTGAACATGTCTGCTTTTGTTTTATCATTTTTATAATATGGAAAGTGAAAATCACGTGGCACCGCCTCTCATTAACCAATATTTCTGATTTAGAAAAGCTTTGAATATTTTTATCTTTAGTCTGATAAGTACAGGGACAGATAAAGATGGGAGAAGTGTTGTCACAGTTCCTGAAAGGTTTTTTTGTGTGTGTGTGTTTATAAAAACTAATATATGGGATATGTATGATGAAAATAAAAATAAACACCTACTTCCTTTGTTTGGTAAAGACTCATCATGTTGTCTTTTTATTCATTAGATTCTTAATAAAAAAAACCTGCCAAGAACGGATCAACACCAGGATTACATACAAGTTATTTTCTCTTTGCTCTTTTTAAATGTGTTACTTTCTGATTGTAATGTGTAAAAACAAAAAAAAAGTGTTCACATGCTTTTGTGTACTTTTTTAAAATTGTTGTCAAAGTTAAATATGGATCCCATGCAGCGAGAGCTCAACACTGCCAGGTAGAGAGATACTTTTAGCCTGTTGATGTAGTTAATAATCACCTAAAACCAAAGACGGTTCCCTCAGAACAAAAAACACCTTGCCGCCGCTTGAGTGTTCGAATATGAGCTTCTCTTGATGCATCTTGTAAACAGCATTTCTTTACAAGCATTTCTTTTCAAACTTTAGTCATTGCATTCATCAATAAAAGAGTTTATTACACTGAACATTTGTTTTGGTTCTTTATTCACATTTAATGTAAAAAGAGATGTCAGACTGCACAATAATTAATGTAGTAGTTGATCTATGTTGTGTTGGTTGCACAGCAGAGTACATTAACCAGCTACTTTATTAGGCACATCTGTTGAATATAAAATCAGCCAATCATAACAGAAACAATGCATAAATGCAAGAATAGAGGTCAAGAAGACTTGTTGAAGTTAGTAGTTCAGAAACTGGAGAACTACTGGGTTTTTCACATGCAACCATCTCTAGAGAATGGTCTGAAGAAGATAACATCCAGTGAATAGCGCTTTTGGGCAGAATGTCTTGATGTCAGAGCTCAGAGGAGAATGGGCAGGATAAGCACTGATTACAACCAAGGTATGCAGAATATCATCTGTGAACACACATCCAACCTTGGAGCAGATGTACTGCAGCAGTAGAGGGATAATGCACCATGTGACAAAGCTCAGACCATCTCCCACTACTTTCTTGAACATAATGAGTTAACTGGACTCGAGTGACATCAGATCCTCCACCAGATCTCCATTTAATAGAGCATCAGTAAAACTTCAGCAAAGTGTGATGCTGTGAGGAGTGTTCCCAACGCCTTGTTGAATCTATGACACTGAATTAAAGCAGTTTTGAAGGCAAAATAAGGCCTAACCCAGTACTACTGGGGCCTTATACAGGTCATCCATCAGAGGTCGGGGAATGTGTGTGTTGTAAAGTTGCAGTCCATTATAACCTACAGAGCCATTTGGAATTTTAACCTTTCAACTGTTTCCTCGCGGTCTCTTCTACCTGTTGTTACTGTCACCGGAGCTTGCCTCATCCACAGCAGCTGCTGTCTCAGCTATCCTTTCATCATGGCGGGTTGGTCACCGTACTCTGTCTGGGTTATCTTTTACTCAGACAGGACTTATGGGACCTTAACTATGATGTCAGCCACTTCCTCTCCTGTCTCCCAGGAGTTATTCAGGGACTTCAAACCCTTTTAGTCATTAGTTATACTAGATACTAACAATGAATCCCACTGGTTTTAATTCATAATTACACTACTTTTCTTCTCATATATGTTCTTATAAATAACAAAAACCTTTTACATAACGTTATAAATAAATTACCAACATTTAATGAGTAAATAAGGGATTGCACGCAAAGGAAATTTGACTGCAGCCATTTTTCTATTCTGGGTAAGACAAGAAGAGCATTTGGTGGTGTTTGTCTCCCTCCCATGTTTAAAAAAAAAACTGCACGTTGTGCTTTGACTGCATAAGTTTCTTTCGTCGATATACAGCCAGCACCTAATACGACAACACAATAACACTGAAAAATGCCTTAAGTCCCACCAACTGATAACTGATGCGATAAATTTGACGTTGAAAACATATATAGGTGACTGGTCACGGTGGCCGAGAGGTTAAGGCGTTGGACTCGAAATCCAATGGGGTTTCCCCGCACAGGTTCGAATCCTGTTCGTGACGTCATATTATTTTGCGTACAAATGTCCCGAATCAGTTAAAGCCAAGAACGGTGGCGAATGAATCCAACGATTTACGCAGTTCTGTGAAACATTTTAAGAGTAAAAGTCTCTATGTACACTGTGCTTGCACAGCAATGAAAACAGCTCTAGTCAGGGTTTACATTTTTTAAATAACGAATAACGAAGATGACAGATTCTGATAAAAGGTACAGCTTCGTTTAAAACAGTTCAGCAACTGTAGATTGATCCTTGACACCGACGTCTCGCAAATGCCCTTTCTTCTCGCGTTTTTTTAAGGAATGAAATCCTTTTTTTGGTACAAACCAATGTCTCTCTTCCCTAACGTAAACTGTCTGTAGCATTCCAGGAAATAGTCCCTTTACTGCTATGAATAAAATATAGTTATCATGACAAAAGCAGGATAATTTTTACAGTTTGATTTCATGTTACAGAGCACACCGGAGGAAATATCTACCCCCTTCCCCACGCTAACTGATGGAACAGGCCGACCATATAAATGTGACCGGCAGAGCACACTGACGTAGTTTTTGGGGTATTGTGGAGTCATAGTAAAGCGTGGTGCGAGCTGAGTGCTCAGCATTTAATTTAGTTTAGGGGCTTTCGCTTTCTCTACGTACTAATATCAAGGAAATAAGGTTTTCGAGCAATTACAACGTTATAGGGGAGTAAGTGGGATAGAAATAGCCACATTGGTTGTATAGCAAAGCATTTGGCCAGACTGCGCGTTAACAAAGCTAACAGATCCTCATACTTTGAAGAGCCACACAAAGGAAATGCGGTCGATTGGGTTGAAAACATTTACGTCAAGAAGGGTTATGTAAATGGTCGAGGGATATGGTTATCTCCAAATTAATAACAACATAGACAACTTTGGGTTGTTGGGTAACATTGTTATTGAAGTGGAAGAGAATCACTCAAGATCTGATTAGCGATTCTGGATCCGTCATCCTTACTGTTGTTGTATTACCGATTTTTATCATTTATCCAAAAGCCCTGACAGGACTTAAAAGCGACAATTCCACGGCTTCTGTCCACTAGTGTTATGTGAGGAATGAAGCTGCCGTCATGGCGATTTTTCGCAAGAAATTAAAATCAGGTTGTTAACTGCGAGCTAACACGTTAAGTTAAGTGGTAACAGGCAGAACTACTTCGAAAGCCCATTTCGTCCCATTTGAACGGCTTTCCTTTGCCATAAAGGTATCAGTTTGAACACAAATAGGTCGATGACCGTTGTGTCTGCGTGTTTTAACGATAAACTTGTCAACTGAGGACAATTTAGGAAGCGTTTGGCAAGCAGGCTAATTAGTTAGCACAGCTAAAGCTAACGTTATAGCTATCCATTATACGCGCGACAGGGTAAAAGTGACAGGACGGGAGGAAGTCCTGGTAAATTTATTCCGATCTCATTATGGCAGCCCCTACAAACGAGGCCTTGTTTCTGATAAAGGATGTGAAGCCTGGGTCGAAAAACTTGAATATTGTATTCATCGTTCTGGAGATAGGTGAGTAGTTCTGGGAGGCTAAAGCAGCCTCTTCCTCCTCACATCAACTCGTGTTCTTTATCTTAAAGGGACCGGCGGTACAAAGAAAATCCACTGGCTCAACTCAACTTTTATTAGCTGTGATACTTATATCATATATTGAATCCCCATCACCCCCCAGGTAGCACCTTCAACCCGATTAATCTTCTCTACGTTTTGCTTTGCCTTATCAGGACGAGTAACAAAAACGAAAGATGGCCATGAGGTGCGATCATGCAAAGTGGCAGACAAGAGCGGGAGCATCGCAATCTCTGTCTGGGATGAGCTGGGTAGTCTCATCCAGCCAGGAGACATCATCAAGCTCACCAGAGGGTAGGAATTCTCCATGTGCTTGCAAACTAGTGTCATGACTCAGTTAATTTAGTTGCATCTGTTTGCACAAGTTATAATGTTTGATTTTTGTTTCTTAGCTATGCATCTATATGGAAAGGCTGCCTGACCCTATACACTGGAAGAGGGGGAGATCTTCAGAAGATTGGAGAGTAAGTAAGCAGTTATAAATGTCTTAAGACCTCCATATGATTTAAAACCTCTTAATCTATGTTAAAGAAAAATCCTTTTTTAAAATTTTAAGCCATCCTTTACAATGATTTGTATACTAATCAGTATGTCATGAAGTTTCCTTTTTGGATGCAGTTGAATATGGCTGTATCTTAACTTAATATATCAATCCACAAGTGTTAAAATCTGTTTTGTTGTCCCAGGTTTTGCATGGTGTATTCAGAAGTGCCCAACTTTAGTGAACCAAACCCAGAGCTGCAAGCCCAACCAAACCAACAGAACAAGTCTGTGAGTAGCTGTCGACCCATCTGTCTCCCACGCAGCTGGAGATCATGCAAAGACAAACCTGTTGCAACAGAATTTGTTTATATGATCATACAGATCATTTGGCTTACTGTTGCCATGCAAAAAGTGCCGCTGTCTTAAAAAGTGTCACAAAACCAGGCCATTTTAATTTTGTAGTTTTTTTTTTTTTTTTTTTTTTTATGGAATACAAAACAATCAAGACGTTCACCTCATTATATGGCTTCTGTTCAGGATTGTTAAAGCAGCAGATCAGCATTTCTTTTTGTAATGGTGTATCTGATGTGTTCTTAAACAGGGTAAACCTGACGGGAACCAGAGGGGAAACTCTCCACCCAATCAGAATTCAGGTACACCTGCCCCACCAGGTCAGTGTATTTTATTCGTACAGTAATATGCCATTAATGGTTGACAGGCTTTTTTTTTCTTCTTTTTTTTTTCTTTTCTTTTCTTTTTTTTTTTTATATTTATAATTTGTATCAGCGAGAAGATGTAACAGAAATGAAAACTTTTTTTTTTTTTTAAACTTTGACATTTCCCTAATGTCTTAAACTTTTAGAGCTCCATGTAATCCAGAATGTTAAAAGGATAGATTATTTACCTTTTTAAAAGTGTTGCAGAGCTGCAGATGTTTCTGTAATGACCTGTCATAAAGCCTTTCAGTGCAACATTGAGCCCATAACCGAGCTGATGACCCAGAAGCAGCTGGACCGTTATCAGCGGCAGTGCTCATCAATCCCTGTGGAGAACAGAAATGTCTCCTGAATAAAGACACTGCCTCATCGTGTATAGTTTCACTGTTGGCGCTTACTAACTCGTGTTTCTGAAACCCGACAGGTAACGGTGCCATGCCGCCCTTCGCCAACAACCCGGCACCCGGCGCGCCCCGCGACTCCACCTTTGGGAACGTCGGCCGACCTAATGGCCGGTCTCCTGGCAACGGTGCCCCTCCGGTTAATGCTGCTGGACCCCCTGCAGCCACAAAGACCTCAGTTACCATTAGCAATGGCAGGGACCCCCGCCGTGCCAAAAGATGAAGCTAGGTTGGCTGGGAGAGTGACAACAACATTGGGAGCCCCACCCCAGATTTTTACCCCCTCCTCCCGCTCTCTCCACCACAGCCTCCATCCGCTGGTGGTTCAGAC
>JAVQJG010129607.1:0-10989 GCA_036024015.1 Craterocephalus amniculus | reverse complement strand
CGCTTCCAGGGATGCTTCAGGCTCACCGGATCCCCGTTTGATGATCTGTTGGGGAGGACTGGTGCCGCATATCGCTCCAGGATACAAACTACAGGCGATCGGTTTCACTAGCAGAGCCTCCGTCTGCCTTGGGTAAGTCCACTACGAGCTCCAACCCATGCTGACAACTTTAAAGAGAGTTGTTTGCTAAAGAACGATGCCGGTCACTAAGCTAGCTAACGATGCTACGTATCCCGGTGGTCCGCCAGCCTCCTCTCCTCCTCCTAATCTGACAGGAAATAATAATAATAAATAAATACTATGAGCATAAATAATCTGATAAGCCGATCAGAAGCTTTCCTGTTCTTGTTGTGGTCTTCATTAATTAAAACACAGCGAGTTTTTGTTTATTAGAGCTGATTTCAGGAAGCTGTCATCACTTGTTTGCAGCCAGCTGCAGCTCCTGCTATCAGTTTCAATGAATTCTCCATGCGTAAAAACCGCTCGAGTTGAAAATTTTTAACTTTAACTTTAACTAACTGGGCAGACTTGTATCAAAATAAACATGTGGCATCAAAATATTTTTTTCCCTGGATTATTGGCTGCTGAGATACTTTCCTGTCAAAGTTGTGCTTGAAAAGCAAAGATTTCATATCATGTTTTCTGTTTTGTGACAGTTTATCATGTTTTTCCATGAAACCAGGTTGTCCTAGCTCAACCTTGCACACCATCCTCCCCCTGTACTCATGTTAAGCTTTTTACCTACTCAGTCTAATGTACTAACTATGTCATTATTATTTGGAGCTTTAAAGCTATTCCACCATTTACATTTTTCAAAAAAACTATGAAGGAAGAAAGGTTTGCTTTGGAGTCTTTTTCTGTGAAAAGAAAGCCTTCATGTTCTTTAGGCCAACACATACACTCATCAGTCCAGCAGTACAAGAAAAGGATACTATTCAATGCAATAAGTCGGCTTCTTCTTTGTCTGATAACAACATATCAACACGTGGACCAGCATGCACATGCCAGATAAGTGTGCACACCTGAAATGTTCTATCCATGCACATTCACACGACATGCACAGGGATATTCACCCACACATGAAGCTGTTTCTAAAGGCGAGAAAATGCTATTGACCCCTAGCTCCACATTGAGTTTTCAAAGCCTTGTATTCATCATTACTGGCTACTTTTCCGTGTAAGGCCACATGCAGCTTATCCCAGAAAGCGGTTTACAAACATAAAGGGACCTGGTTCTTTGCAATTTATTTTCAGCATTTGCCTGGTGTTGCTCAATTATCTTACAAATAGCAAATATTTAAAAAGGACTTCAATCAAATAAGACTGATATAACATTTAATTTAAAAGTCTCAGTAAATCTGTGTAGGCCTATATGTGACAGGTTAATAGTGGGCTTATCATCAAGAGTATTCCATCTTACAGGATATCTGCTGTGGTTCAATGTGCATAACGTAACAGCAGGATGAACACTGATTGCACTAATCAATAGCTTCCCAGCTACATTGTTGTCTTATGATGCAACACATATGTAGAGCAATACTGGTAATTCCTTGACTGTAACCCCCAAAACCCACCGCACGGGAAAGCGACGCGGACCCGCAGCGCTGCGCCGTTGCGGCAGATAGCCGCCATTAAATCCTTCGGAACCCCTTTCACCAGGGGCGCCGTGCATAGGTTTCTGAAGCGCCCAAGAAGCGCCGTCACTTGCCGCTTCTCTAAAATACTCGGCTGTTCTATTTTTGCCGCTTGCCGCTTGGATTCCTCATCAATTTGAGCAGATGGGATCATGCAGGCAGGAAGTCAGTCGATGAAAAACAAAGTGGATCCGGTGGATTTTAACAATAAAACACTGTATATCGTATTTTACTGTGAAATATCAACCCCCCCGGCCGTGTTGTCCTGTAAATGCGCCGTGCGCTGAAGAACCATCTCTCCCCCAGATAACGTCAGCCCAGACCTTTCTAAATAATGTCTTGATAAATAATGTTTGATTAGTATATTTATGGTGAAACAGGTCTGGTTGTCATCAGTAGTTTCGGATCTCTGATATCTGAATGATGTCACACAGCAACGGAGTCGCCAGCAGAGTGGGATATGAAAATAAATCTGACAGCAGCCGGTGCTGCAGCAGCGTGGAGTGAGGTGATTAAATTAATAAATATAGGCAGGAGGAACTCAGATGGAAGCTGAAAACCCGCGGTACTTCCAGCGATGTTGTGATGAGTCCGAGATGATTCCGAGCTGCGGAAAAGTCGCAGCGCTGGCTGTGGGAGATGGTGCCTGGCGCAAAGTGCAGCGCGACCGCTCCATGGCGCTTGCGTGCCGCTGCCGCGTGCGATGGGTTTTGGGGGTAACACCAAATAGAAAACAATCTGCTTTTTCCTCTGTAGTTGTTTCAGCTCTTCACGGTGCACCGCTGTTGGTACAGCATCCCCATAGTGGTGAAACTCTGTAACTGCAGTTAAATTAACATCCATGTCGCTGGGGGCAGTGATGTATCGCTGCAGGTAGGAACGCAGGAAAAACCCTGACTGTATAGCTGTATCCTGTAAACAATCATATCTAGCTTTAAGCAGGCCAGTCTGACTATTCCTGCAGACTAATTCAGCAATTATTACCGCAGCATGGCCCAGTCAGAGTGGGAGGGCTGCCTGCTGTTCATCAGCCTGTCAGCTGGAAGAGCATACTGAAGCCAGCCCACGGTTGAGTGCTTCCCCTCCTGCCACATTTTTCTCACTTCACTGCAAATCCAACGCCTGTTGTTTTAGCCTTAAGATGATGTTAATATGTGGAAACACTAAGAGGTGGTGGATTATTCAACCCGTGTTGGACTGTTTATATCCCTCATTCAGAGGTTTTTCAAGACCATGAGCTTCATCATCATGAACTCACTGATTAACAGCTCAAACCGTCCTCTACCTGCAGGCAGCTGGAAGAACATACCACAGTTCCTAAGCTAAGCTAAGCTTATCCTCTACATTTAGCTTCTGCATAGTTTTTAAACATTTCCTAAAAATGCACTGTAACCCTCAAGGTTTTTAACAAGATTAGAAATTTTCCAAGCCAGCCTGCCCTGCTTGGGCCAGTGTGTTAAATGTACATTGTGCTGATGAGTGATGCTGGCAGCTGCAGCTGTGAAGGATAGAGTTCATTCAAAACTGCCAAAATCTGAAAAACACCAATCTGTAACTTTAAACAACTCAAAGAAAACATGATCGCCCTATCACTCTGAACATTATATTAGGAAAGAAGTCTTCAAGCCTGTGATAGTTTCCTGATTTCAGAAATGTGCCTTTTTAGTATTCACTGTTCCATATACCACTGGCAAAATACAAGCGCTTTTTATTTTGGGAGCTCCCAGGGCAGTTCACCAAGAGCTAGAATATCATCTTCACACATCAATTACTCCAGTTGCAAATAAAGCACTATGTTAGCAGCAAATAGCACATTATGTCTCTCAATTAGGTTTTTAATTAGAGGATGGTAATGTGTTTGGAGAAGGCACACATGAACATCAATTTCAAGTTTTTTCCCCCCTTTTTGCCTTCTTTTCCACCTCCCCCACCTTATTTAGATTCATCTGTTTCAGGGGTTAGAGATGTACTAGTTCATGTAGACAAACACCTGAATGAGTTTTTATCATTTAAATGCAACCTATTGAAGCAGCCATTTTTAAAATATGAGCTTTTTAACTGAGAAGACAAGGCTTTTCCTGATGTAGAACTTTATTTTTCCATTCAATCATCATGATACATTCCTTACAACCTCTTGTTCTAAAAAGAAATTTAAATTACAAACCGACCTGATAAGATGCCCAAGTGATTGCAGCATGTTCTATTTCCATAGGTGCCCACTTATGCAAAGTGGGCACGCATGGATACAAATTTGTTTCTATATTATCCAGTCACATTTGAAACCAAAATTTATTTTTGAGAGCAAAAGAAAAGAAGTGAGAATCATTTTTTTGTAGAGATAGAAACAAAATAGGTTGCAATTAAAATATATAGATTTGAGAGAGCATACTTCTCCATATTTAATCAAAACTAATGTTTGTAAGTCAAAAATTACAACCATTTTTTGCATAAAATGTCCTCTCTCAAGTTAGAAGCATGTGGTTACAGGTTATAAGGTTGTTTTTTGCAAATCAGTCATCTTTGCCTTTTTTCTCGAATTTTGGTTGTGAATTTAGCTTCATTTGATGGGCGGGGACTGCGCTGGTAAATGGGAGCAGAGTTTCTATTGGTTGGTTTAACCTGGCGCTGGGTCCAGTGCCAGCTACGCTCGTCTGTCACTTTTCTGTTTCATTTTCATTTCATTCTCAATTGGATCAAATTTCAGTTTGCATTTGTGGTTTCCCTGCTCTCTGGATCATTACATGAACAGCACCGCTAAATCCTGATTTAAATGCTGCTGTTTACACACGCAAATGATAACAGGTGCAATCTTAGTTGATCACATGCAGAGCATGGAAACAAAACCGCAGCAAAATTGTGCAGCAAATATTGAAATAACGCAGCAATTTGCACTCGTCATAAATTAGCGTCTTAATATTTAGTTAATTATACTCACGGATGTTCTGTGGTGTCCATCATCCTATTGCAGTTTTTTTCAGTCACTTCGGTGCATTTCTCACAACAGAATTAATTATTAGAATTAATTAATTACTATTGCCCAGCAATAGTGTGTTTGTCAAAATATTAGTACAAACTGCAGAACCTGGTAGACAACCAGCAGCCTGACAACCCGAGACAGCATGACACACTGGATGTAAAGCCGTCTGAAAACTACTGTAAAGTTACATGTTACTGTTTCTTGTAGGGGAACTGAATACACGACGTACATTTGATTTACATTTTACTCCATAAGATCTTTGCCATCTCTGACTTACTCGAAGCATTATGAAAAAAAAATCAAATGCCTTTCAGTCTTTTCATGGAACAGAAATAAAGAATCAACCCTTCGGCAGAGTTGTGCACAACTGTAAACAATACCCTGAGAAAACTGTAAAAAGGTGCAAAAAGGTTTAGTTCACACCAACACGGGTTAATTCAGTTGGAATAGAGATGGACAGCTAGCAGTAGGAGGAAGGAAAAAGTTGTGTACCAGAAAGAGGCTGAAGAAAGTCCCAGCCTTCATGTTATCAGATACACATCAGAAAGACAAAACATGGCGTGAAATATCTGTTTAACCTGCAGAATCAGTACTGATGTAATATATCAGTATAGGTAGAGATTAACATCATGAACCACATGATTCTCAGTTTCAGACACAGCAGCATGATCACTGAGCGTCTGAGACGAGATGTGCTTATGTAGATGGTAAAGCCTTCTGCACACGACAGCTATCTGCTTATAATGTTTGATTTTCACCTCAAGGCCTCTTGAGGCGGAAAACCCGCCGAAAATGAGTCGCCCACAGCGAGCTTTCTGCTGAACAAACGGACTCGAATGACTTTTAGCTCACAGTGCATCAAAAACATCTCCTTGGCTTTATTCCAGCCATTTTGGACCATCATTTTTTTCCAGACACACACAGAACTTTCTGCTCAATTGCTGATCTTTGGCAACAAGTGAATGAAAAGTGCTGCTCTTAGGACTGGAGACCCTGACGTGAGGCATAATATGTGGATCACAGTTTAACCACACAGTTACACACCATACCTGAAAAACTAGCAGAGTTTTTAAGGGTTAAAGACTCCATAGACCAACCTCCGGACTCAGCAGGAGGTTTCATTTCATCAGAAACAGCGCTCACTCCAAAGCCATCATAAAGTGTTTGGACTCAGCAGGTGGCAGCTGCTTTAGAAAACTACAGAAAGAGATGAACAAAAAAGACCGGTTCAGATCCATTTTACCAAACTCCTCACCTTTTCTGACTGAAGACGCTCCATCATCATCATTATCATTTCAGGTCTGTCATTCACATGTGAGTGTTTTTTGTTTTCATTTCTTTTGGCATCCTGTTATTTTTCACTCATCTGTATGCACACACGCCTTTAGTTCTTTGACCTTTTATTGGCATTTCCAGCATTTACCTCCATATAATGGACAGCTAGCACGTCCTTCCAATTGGCAAGAAGACTAACTAATCTAACAAACAGATTCGCATCTTTGCGATTCTAACAGTTTTATTGAATTTCTTTTAAAAGCACAAATGTAACATGTGAAATATCTGAAGACACGAGGTCTAATGTTCCTAAAGTAAATATGATTCATTCAGTTACTGGGAATTTGGGAATGTGTAGTGGTTTAGGACACTCATGGATTTGCATGTAGTAACACTTCACAGCCTCATTTATTCACCTCAAAATAAGTTAGCTGAGAGGAAACATAAAATCAGCCTTGTGGTTTATTCAGACTTTATCAGTTATGGGTAAAATATGAGACCAGTGGCACTGTTTTCCTATCAAGACTTGATTTTGATCCAAAGGAGCCTTCCTAAGCTGGACTAACAGCGATACAGAGCCACTGTGGCATGACACCTCAGTGACAAGTCCACAGTAAGAAAAGTGAACCATGCATCAATTAATCTCATGATGGATTTTGTGGAAGATAAAATGGTTTAATTCTATATTTGCATTTTGCTTATTATGAGTTTTAGAGCCTAAAATGGGAGGAAACAGTTCAGATTTTGGTCATGAAAGCTCATCAGTTCCTTTCTGTCCAGCTTGGCATCAAACTAAAGCCATCACAGCATAAATACACAACGACTGATGTGCACAACTTAAATGAGGATAGTTTGTGTTTTCTTTGCTAAAACAAAATTGGAGCTCACACTGTGTGTGATATTTGGTGCTGTAGGTGTATTATGGATTTAAGCGATATTGGCTTTTAAACCAATACATTTCAGGCTTTTCTGGGTTGAAATACATCAAATTATTTCTTCCAAAAAAATACAGCACAAAACAGAAGCTGCTTATGAACTTGAACCAAAATGTCACAACCAGCAGGAGCTCAGTAACACCTCCCTCTGATAATGTCAGCCTTAAAACAACGACTGACCCAAATGAACTTACTTGCTGTAACAGAAGAATCCACCACATACGGCTGCATCACTCATTCTAAATGAGATTCAGACACAAAGCTCACTACTGTACTTTCTCCTTGCCACAGACCATGTGTCTACCAGCTGTCACCATAGCAACGCAGATGCTATCCGAAATCAAATCCAACCTCTTAGGTGAAAAAATATTGTATCCTTACATTGTTTTAATTCTTTATTACTGACATAAATTGAACTTAACATAAGAAAATAACTGTAGATAATGAGACAAATTAGGAAAATTCTGCTTGTTAAGTAAGAAAGACTTCACGCTAGCTCCTGCACGCAAAATATTAACCAGTATAGTAACCATTGATGCTCATTAGGCCTACTTTTGAAGATGCACTGTGGGTAATTTTGAGTGCACCACTTTTCTTTTTCTCTGGACATTCAGACACCCCTACAAAATGGTGTGACCCCTAAATGGGCGCCACAGTATGTAGAGAATAGGGTGCACATTCCGGCAAGCTTGCCTGAGAGAAGGGACATCATCTCACTGCAAGCTTTGCTAAAGCAGCTACTGCATTCATACATCTTAAATTACTAACAACTGTCCGAAAATGTCATTTTAAAAGCTTGAACCCTAAAACTGGTACGTTTCTAACTCTCCCATGTTCCATTAAGGAATAATTACAGATTCATGTGTGGATGTCCCTAATATAATAACAATAAGGGCCAGATGAAGACAGACATGAGTTTATGCTGGCCACTGGATGGATATCAGCATCACCACCAACATCCAGCAGGATCACTGATGGGAACCTTTTTAATAACAACTTTTAGACCTTTCCTTACATCGGCTATTTGTTATCAATTGGCTAGTATACATTTATATATAAATGTATGACAATCAGATTGGCTTAAACTGATAGTCAGTGAAGCGCCTTGAGATGACGTTGTTATGAACTGGCGCTGATACAAATAAAGTTGAATTGAATTGAATTGAATTGCAGGCCAAAACAAACTGTTTAAAGACAGATTTCTGCACACTTTCTATAGCTTCAGTCATTGTTTTGGTTATTTTTCATATAAAAACACAGTCACAGCATCTGTGGTAGCACTTCAACACTGATTTATTCAGAATCAAGTTCACTTTATTGATCCACTCAGGGGAAATTCTAATAATGTTGTAGAGTTTTCTTTGTTTCTAATTTTTCTTTATTCACGGTTTTATCAAATGCATCAGAGGAACCAAAATACTTTACAGAGCAAATTAATCAATTATTTAAAAAAAATCCAAAAGGACAAGTAAAACAATAAAAAAAAACAAGAATAAAAATAAACAATTAAAATAAGTTTCACATGATAAAAAATAAGGATTTACATCTGGTTATTCTATGCATATAAATGGACTGCACCTCCTTACTTATGGAGTTATAAATATAGACATCTATTAAAATATAATCCTCTAAACTACTTATGTGTTGTATTGTCTGTTTTTTCTGTTTAAAGAAAAGATCCAATATTTTATAAAATCTCTTAAGCTCTAAATACACCTGCAACACCAAAATCAAAAATAACTATTCAATTCAGTTCAGTTTTATTTGGTTTGTCCCGAATCACAACAAAATCAATAATGATACAGTCCAGTTCATTTGAGTCCAGTTATAATCCAGTTCAAATAAATCCATCATATGATCTGCATTAGTCCCATTTATCACGACTGTGTTCATACAAACCAGTTCATAAAAATGATTACTAACCAGCAGATCCCATTGCATCTCTTTCATTTCAGTCATTCAATCCTCCATCCTGAGCTGCAAGCGAGAGAGAAAAGGAAGGAAAATTATAAAAATATGTAATATTCCAACAATAAAAGCCTTTTTTCATTTGGTTTAATGCATCAGACATTCCTTACACAAGTCACTAGGCCGGAATATAAGCAGGGATATACCCTAGTCCAGTGGTTCTCAAACCCCCATGGGAGCTGCAAGATCATTTTCGGGGCTTGAAAATGAATTAAATTAAATGAAAATGAATGAACAAAAATACTTTATTAATCCAAGAGGGAATTTTAGAAATGCAGTATTTATTTTTTATTCTTTACAATAATAATAATATTGGCTTTGTTCTTCAGTCTGACGGCTGCTGGAAGGAATGATCTTCTGTATCTCTCTGTCTTGCATCCGACCTGGGTAAGCCTCTCACTGACACTGTTGTTTTATCACCGTGTCGTGGAGAGGGTGTGAAGAATCCTCCATCATCTTCATCAGCTTGTGCAGAATTCTTTTTTGGATGATCATCTCCAGCAGCTCCAGAGTTACTCCAAACACAGAACCATTGCACCATCGATCGTCACTGCCATCTAGCTGGTCTCCTGCTAGATGAACCTGCAACAATCCAGACTGACAGGAGGCCATCTTCTCTCTGACTGGACACCAGATGGCAGTGACGGGGCAAAAATCTCATCCAGAACTCCAGACCCTTGTTTTCTACTTTGCATCCGTGATCAAATATGTGCTGATCAAGAATTTCAATTTTTCTTTATTTATCATAAAAATAATAATTAAAAAAACATGCAAATCCATTTCTACAAATATGAAAAATTTAATTTTTGCTGAAAATATTTTACAGGGTGACAAAACTTCATTCATTAAAACTCTGAAATCAAATTTTCTGCATGTATTCGTTTATAGATGCAACATCTTTATGGCTTTATATTTAGCCAATACAACACACCTGATCAGATAAAAAGGATCCAGTTTGACATATTTATGTGATGACACATTCATTTAAATCAGGTGTGTTGAAACAGGGAAACATCTAAAACATGCAGCACAGTGGTTCCTTAATATCCCCAGTTGCCACCACTAGCTTAAGGGACAAGTGAGTGTATTGTATCAATGGAGAGCCCCTACCATCGCTGCAAACCAAACCAGATGTGGGACTTTGTTCTTTCAAATGTTTAAAATCACAACTAATCATATTCTTGTCAGCGTTGAAACTACCATTAAAAATCTCCTAATCATTTAAAATAATACTGCTGAATAGACCAGACTGTATTGGCATCTTCAGAAATCCCTTTTTGCAGTATCTGGGAGACAACATCTTATATTAAGACATGGGTTAATGACGTGACGCACAACGTGACGTGAAATATGAGGGTTTCCAGTTTCAACAAAAATTTATGGTTCGTGTTTATAACGGGTCATCTTTCACTCTAGTGAGTGCTCTTGGAAAAAGTTGATCTGTTTCTACATTTTTAAGTGACCAACATGGTATAATGTATACTTCCTCATCTCCGAGTTTGAAAGCTGAAATTAGAGAAAAAGGACAGAGAGGTGACATAACCTCCTTCTGTGGCCATGTGACTTGGATGTGGTGCTGCTGTGACCAAGCAGAACAATAAATTCAGACTTTCTGAGAAACAACATCAAACGTGTTCTGTGGTATTGTACATAAAGTACTGCATGATCAAGCTGAGTCGAAACTTCAGAAGCAACCACATCATCCAATGATAACTGCTTAGTAAAAAAAGCTAACAAACTGATTCTATGTGGTTTTAAAAGTGCTTTTTTATATCACAGATAGTTAGAAACAATATAATATTTTCATGTGCAAAGAGCTCACAAGATGCTGCAGAGAAAGTAGAGGCAGAATGAGGCACTCTTGAAGCAGGGGACTCTTTGCTCTTACAGTAATTGGGATGTTTCTCTAAAAAATTTATATCTGGGTTTTCATTTTCTAATTAACTTTAAATTTTTTGATATTAAGTTAACTTAAGAACTTTGCAACTCTAGCTTAGAGCTCCCCCTACTGGTTTAATTTGACAGCTTACTGTCGTAAAGTTTATACATCCCCCCCTACACCCCCGTAGCACAGACACGTCTTCTCTGCCCGTCTCTTCTCTATTCTGATCCCTGAATATGTTTCTAGCTTGTTGATGCTGCTGTATGTTGCTATGCTGGTAGCAGCAGAGTCCTGTCTGTCCTGCAGCGGCTGTTCACCC
>JAVQJG010129597.1:0-35272 GCA_036024015.1 Craterocephalus amniculus | reverse complement strand
CGACAAATCTGGTGACTTTTTCTGCCGTTACATGATACTCGTATAGTTCACGTATAGTTTGCTTTTTCTCCGTGAGCAGCGGCTCCTGCTGCTCCCCCTCCCTCCCCCGTTATGAAGCGCTCGCGCGGCCGCGGCGGTGGCGGCAGCAGCAGCAGCAGCAGCAGCAGCTCCGAGCTGCAGTCCGAGCAGGACACGCTCACCTGCTCCATTTTCAGTCTGGGGATGCTGCTGCTAATGATCCTGCCCTGATAACTGCTGGGTATTAGTCATATTAATGAAGAGGGAGGACAAAAACTGTTAAAAAGTGACATGTTGGACTCTTAATTAATCAAAGCCAAACTAAATAGAGAAAATGGATTGATAATTAAATAATATATAATTGTATAAAAAATAATGCATTATATATTCGTTAGTACTTCTGAATGCAGAAGTACTGAATGATTCTTTTGCATTATTTATCATCTATTTTAATTTTAAATTTCATTTTTCTCTAAGATTTGTAGCCACATTGTTTATATTTGATGCAATAAAAAAGACATTTTTTCAGGCACAATGAATGATCGTGATTAATAATCGTGATCACAATATTGATCAAAATAATCGTGATTAATATTTTGACCATAATCGTGCAGCCCTACTTTAAGGTTTACTACTATTTCTTTGTATGTTAAAATTTCCATGCATTGGTTAATGGCATATACAGCACATTCTTATCAACTGTATGTTATGTGTGCTATGCATGGACAACAAAGATAAAATCTCGTCTTTTCAAAAAGCAGAAAACATCATTTTTATGACTTATGGTCATATTACTTATTACTTTCATTTCATTATGGCTACATGATCACAATATAAAAAACAGTCCCCGTTTCTGTCTCGGTGACATTGTCATAGATCCTGAAGTCTGAGGTAGTTTTACATCTTTTCACCAGCTTCACAATGAAAACTACTCCACCAAATTATTCCTAAACACAACTTCTGAACACAACATTATAGTTGGTTTGAGATGGATAATATTAATCATTTTTGCAGTATTGTGAACAAGATTTCACAGTCAACACATGAAAGACATTTGAATCTGATTTCTGTAAAGAGAAATCGTTTAAGCTGTTATTTTCTATATTTAACGCATAAAATGATGCTAAATCTAATAGTGAATTCGAAAATACTTTCACCAAAGTTGATCAATAATACTCCCAGAACCTTTACTATGTTAATATTATGATGACACATGTTGTGCTTACTCAGCGGCAAAAAATCTAATGCTTATGCTATTTGCCAGCGAGCAAACCTGAAGTGAGCCAATGTAACAGCTCTTCAAGGCACAGGCAAGTGAAAAATAGCTATAACAGACCAATTTAAATATGAATATTTTTACCCAATTATTCTTACTGCTTTTTAGATATTACAAAGAATTATTTTTATGCTGAATCATCGAATTGTGTTATCTTAAGTGCCTGTGTGCTTGTGATAATCATTGCAGTCTGCAGACTTAAACAACAAGCTTTAACAAACTTATTAAAATACTAAAATAATTTCAGTGGGAATTAAGATGAGTATTTTTGTAGACAGCATGATCTGCCTTTAAACAGTAACAGTAACAGTCCTAACTTTTATGTACAAAAACCCATCATTCCAGTCTTGTTCCATTTATAAAAGTAAATAATTATTCAACACTGTCGTCTTCCTAAATCCGGCGGAAAATGCCACACCTCCCTTCCCTCAGGTGACATGATAAGTCAGCTGGTGAACTCATGACAGGTAATCAGTAAACATTAAACTGCTGCTGTTTGTAATCTCCCTACTCCACGATTACACAGTCATCACAAATGACTAGTGGAGAATGATCAGAACACCGTTGTGCACACCCTTAAATGAAATCATTCACAAGAAACAATAAATAGAACCCGAATGTGAAGGATGTAATTACAAAGTAATTGGTAGGAAAAATCTGCAATGAGGACATCAGGTTGTATCGCTTGGCATATGCGTCCAGTGCGCAGCAGGTTTAACTGCTGCTAATGGACACAGATGATACGAAATAAACTGAAAGACCAAGCCACATGACAGGTGGTGTCCAAGTCTAGCTCAAAGAGTCGTGAATCTAACTCTAATAAAAATCCAGATTACTAAGATATGTGCATAAATATGACAAGAATCACATATTATTGTCATGTTTATGCACAACTCGTCTCTCTTAAGCTAAACACAACACCGCTGATCTCACACGCGCTCATGCAGTTTAAAGTTATTTCATGCTCAGTTTTCTGCGTAAACATATGATCAATTCCTCCTGCTTACAAACACATCCGAGAAATAAAGTATGATTACCTGAAGTGGGACGAAAGGATCTGCCTCCTCCGGTGGCCATACCTCGACCACGCTGGTGGATATCTGACTCAGAGCTTTGTGGAAGCAAGAAATCAGATTAACAATTAGATGTTGGGGGAGATACTATCTTATTCTGGCTGAAGTACATCATGAAGCAGACCATATAAACAGGATAAAAGTTGTCTGCAATTAGTTATTACAAGCGAATAAACTGCAGCGATGTAAATGAGAGAAGTAAACGACTTCGCTTCGGCAGGTTACAAAGGCTGTTTGCTAGCTGCGTGTTTAGCAGGTTAGCTCGGTGGCTAACGAACTTGGAAAATACTTCCTTTGCTGGGACACAAAATTTGTCTGTTTAGCGATTTACGGTCAGTTCTAAATATTGAGTGGGATTTATTTTACAATAGAAAAATGTAATTAATCCCCCAAGGTCCCGTTAAGGCTACACTTTCCCTGCCTGAGCAAGCCAGAGTTTTGTCAAATCAAACAGCACGGGGAACTGGCAGGCAGCTAGCAAGAACTAATATAGCGGACTGGTAAACATTAGCGGCAACACTCGGACAAGTTGGAAGATATAAGTACATGCTTCCATCACCGCTCCCATAATTATTATGAATATTTTTCACGTATCCAGACATTTCTTGGAGTTAGGACAGCTCAGCTTGTCACTCATTCTCTACTGTATCGCTTGCTGTCAGGTAGCTAACTTAACGTTTTCTTTCTTTCTTTTTTCCTCACCCTTCTTTCAGCGGTCGTGTTAACGTTACACCCAAGAAAGAAAAAAAATGAAGGTGAGCACGCACCTTGCAGCTGAGCCCCTCCTTGTTGAACAAATGGAAGAACTATTTGAAGAATTCCTAATAGTATATTAATCCACGTTTTTCTGTGACAGTGGCTGCCTTGGTGGAGGTCGTGTAGCCCCGCCATGCTGCCCTCTCAGCTAGCAGCCTGCCGTGTGTTCCGCTGTGTTGGTCTTTCTTTCTGCAAACGAGCAGGCAGCAGCAGCAGCAGCAGCTGCTCCCTCCTTCTGTCCCTCCCTGCTGCGGAGGCACGGCGGTGTGCAGTGGGTGTAGCTTTGCATTAGTGTTGTTCATGCGAGTTGGCTGTGGTAGTCAAACCCAGTAAATGCAACAGAAAAGCATCGTGCAACATGTTTAGAATATTCTGCAGTGGTGGTGTGTAACTAAATGCTGGTGCGCGTGCTGAGGTGCTGGGGGAGTTCTCATCAAAATGCTCACGCTCCTACTTCATACGGTTATGAATCGGAATACTAGTCATAGTAAGTGGTTCAGGAAGTACAAACTTTAATAATAACTCCACTTATATTTATATATTAATGCCCCAGCAGCACAGGAGGAAAAACAGCAAGGACTGCATCTTTTCATACGTGTTTCATATTTTCCCAGTCCTGATCATTTTGGCAATACGTCTACCTCTGTTACATTTCTAAAATGATTTAGTAATGTGGAAAGGTACACTCACTTAAATACTTACCCCAAGCTCTGATGTACTAATATATTACACGTATACACACCGTAATAACTATTTTTACTATTACAAAGGCGACATATAACAGAGAAAATAGTACACTGACACAGACAGTTTTTAATAGTAAAATATTGATAATTTCAGTTATGCTCATTTGAAGTGTTCATGTATATGACTAAGTAATGCTACTCTGGTTTCATATTAAAACTTTCCACTGTTTCATATTTTACTTCCACTGTACAGCAATTCAGCAAATGTATCTTAAACCAATTACAACTGGCCTCTATAGGATTAACATTGTTTTTTCTTTTTCTTCCAAAGAGATTTTTTTAGGCTCTACTGTGGCATTTAATACACAGTAGCTTAATAGGAAAGTTGCCATACAGTATGCCAAATATATATATAAGATGTTTGTAGTTTGCGGGCTAACATATGAGGTTCCCATTTATTTAAAAAAAATTGAGTGAAGTCAGATATTTTTGTTTTCCATTATACACTGCTAAAAACACTGATCAGCTTAATTAAATACTTCTCACACCTGAATGAATAATTGTAAATTCATTGAATAACACACAAAGCATTTGTACAGGCACTAATACCTATTATGCTTAGAGCCAGTATTTGAGCGTATGAGGAAGTTAAAAGTCACATTACATTACATTGTACCCTGCTATAATTGTTCTGTCTTTTATATGAAACGTGCCATACAAATAAACTTGCTTTATTTTTATAGACAAGCTGTAGTTACTAGTGCTTTTTAAGATGCTCAAGTAAAGCCAGGCCCCATCTTCTACGAGTTTTGACACAGCATGTCAGAACCATGAATCAGAACAGGTTGGGCAGGTACACACATAAATCAGAGCTACATACATGTGGGTGTGTAATTGACAACTGCAGCCAGGCTGTTTAAGATTTTTATTTTGTTTGTTTTTTTTGCTAGGTTAGTGTTGCCATTCTTACCAGTGCACCAAACTTACAGGCTGTTTTAGGTTGCCAGAATAAATCCACACAATTTCAGAAGAATGCTTTTTAAAACCTTCAAAGAAGAAGCAGTACAAGCATAAAAATAGTCTCTTTTATAAAAAGTGGTTTATTGTTCACACATAAAAATAACTCTATACAAGTTCAGCAATCAAAGCACAAAATATTGTCATTCATTTACTGGTAGGAAACCAAACTGATTAGCAAAGCAAGATGAGCTCTGAGCATATTTGGAAATTAGAATCAGCCAATAAGGCACGACACCATCCAGGTCAAATGAGTAAACACTAAACACCCAACTACTCCTTTGCCTTCGCTTTAACACAAAAAGGAACAGAATTAACATGGGGCAACAGTCAGTGTAGACAAGTCAAGACAGCAAAGTTCCCCTTTTCTTCATTTTGAAAGTGAGGATGTTGCCTTGGGGTGGGGTGTGCTTAAATGTCAGTAAGTAAAAATGCAAAATATAGGAGGCCTGGTGTAAAAGCAAATATATACAACAACACCAAGTGCAGGAGTTTTTATACATTTTCTCAGTAATTTTATAATGTCATTTGTTCATGTGTACCTTTTCTAAATCAAATCACTGGCTGTTCCAATCCAATGTATTTGATTCCAAACCATCTGTTTAAGCCATATATATGCAAATGTTGGAGATACAGAAGCAGTGAGTATTAATTCCTTTCCATCATCAGCTTGGAGCTCTCAGTTTTCATGCAAACAGGTGTCCGAGATGTCAAGCTGCTCACTTGTGTTTATCACACAACCCTGCCACTCCTCTCAGGCACTAATGGTTGGATAGGTTTCTTCTCTGGTTGCACCAAAGCAACCCTTTCTACTGATAAAGTTCATCTGGCACATAACAAACTCACAGATATTCCACCATGAACAGCAAAAGTGAAACCCTGCGTCTTTATTTTCCCTTCACGACAGAACAGAAACTAGAAATGCAGAAACCAAGAAGTAGCTTTCAAACAGAAGCTTCGACACACATTCTGTTCGTGTCCTCGAGCAGTTTTCAGTCCATGTAATCAAAGTCCTCAGGGATGCCAAAAGCTTTATTAATACGGCTGTCGTCGAAGGCAAATTTCTTCTTTGTCCAGGACTTAATGGCAAAAATATTATCTGAAAACAGAAATGAAAGTCTTTTGCTTAATCAGAAGGGCAACACTGACACATTTGACCCTACAGAGATATTTAGATCAACAGCAGAGGAGAACAGCTCTGGACTCAGGACTGGTTTAGCCGAGGCACAAAACCCTCCACTCTATTTGACATAAGCTACCCTATCTGTTTTGGAGAAAGTCAGCTTCCTGTTGAGAGCCAACATTTCACACCAGTTAGAAAAAAAAAAGCACTTAAAACGTTTTGGATAATTCAAGTCTTAATAACGACTTAAATAACAGGTGAGGTGTTCAAAGATCGCAATGCTACAATCAGATACAGACCCATCACACAAGTGCACCGCTATTACAGCAATTCTGCTAAAACAAGTTCAGATTTGTGTGCTAGATTAAATTTCTGCAATATTCTAAAGATGACTGTTTTCATTTTATCTTTTCCTTGAGATGATGAAAAAATCTTTACATTGACTATTAACATGATATGCTAATTAATCTCACTATCAGTTCTTTCTTTTCTTTCTGTCTTGTCGGGTCATTGCACACAACAGTATGCGTAAGCGATGAGGTAAGCGATCAAATGTGTTAAGGCTTGTATGGGTGTGTCTCTGTGTTATTTACAACACTGATGCAGTCAACTGCACATCAGTCTCCAACAGTAAACTATCTGCTGCTCCACACAATTCTGTATCATGGCTGCTATGTAAAGCTACAGGGTTGTGCTACAGCTTAAATCAACAAATAATAGCAATAAAAGGAAAAGCCTGCAAAGTTGCATAGGAAAATTTGGCTTTGCTGTGTCGAGTGTTTGGCAGTCAGTAATATGAACTGACAAACAGCAGTCTCTGAACATTACAGTCCGGAGTTTTAAAAAGTTTCAAACTGTCAACCACAGCAGAAGTGCGAAATACTGGCCGTGTTGCAGACGGATATAACCTAGTTTCTTCAAATGAGTGTAATTCTAAAACCACAAAGAGAGAATATGACAACAAAACTGATAACCTGACCATGTCAGCAAGCTGCCAGTAAGCATCACCCAAACAGAGGACCACAGTTTTGCTCTGAGAAAGGCCTGAATTCTGACTGCTGAGAGGTGAGGGCTCTCACTTAGAATCTGAGTGCTTAAAATAGTGACCAATGCAATACACACAGTCACTCTAATACTTATTTTTTCCATTCGGCATATTTTCTGTAGAGTAGGATTGCTACCCAAAATATCGCCTGATCCTTACAAAACCCATTAAAAGTTAGGAAATGTTCAGTCTGCTGCCTGAGAAGCTGGAGTCATTCAGCTTCTCTCCTGTTAAAAGATTAAATCTTCCATTTGGTTACAGGTTAATGAAGAATGAAAAGTCCTACCTGTCCACCGGGAAACAGCCTCTTTTGCTATAACATTTGACTTTCCTGCAAGAAAAAATTCAAGATCACTGTCTGAATGATATAAAAAGCTAATCCTTGAATTCATTTATTTAGCAGGACACGTGCTGACCACCCAATGAAATCATGACTACAACCCCATGAATGAGTTTTTCCCAACATACCGTACCAGTCAAAAGTTAAATCAAATGAAAAAGTGTGTCCAAACTTTTGACTGGTAGTATATGCTGGGAGAAAAACTGAAAGTGACTCAAATCAAACAAAACTCTATGTTAGGGCATGTGAACAAACAGTTCTTTACTGTCAACTTAAGTGTTAATCTAAAAAGATAGTGTGTAAACTGAGCATAGAAATTACTTTACAGCTGTCAACAGACAGTGGCCGTCAGTGACCGAAATTCAAATGTTTTTATCTGCGAGTGGATCCAGTGCCCTCAGGTGCAGCAATGACTGCACCAGGTAACTAAGTCAAACTGTGTATGTGTACCATCTTCTTTGTGCCTTTTAAGGAGTATGTATCCCAAAGAATGCAGGAGTACCTACCCAACTGACCTGCATGCTACAGCAGTTTTAAAGATCAGAGGGTTCCTACATAACTTGAGTTGTGAATTGAAAACAGTTTTTAATGATGCATTCAAAATTTTTGTTACTGACCTTTGATGTTGTTACACACTGCACCATTAAGTCATCCCTTCCCCTGTTGCTATGGCTTTAAGGAGCCCACTGACTTTAGACACCACAAACAGTTGAGCACTATCTTACATGCACTATTTTTGAGTTAAGTATTTAGTGACTCACAATATCACATTGTAAATAGCATATATAGCAAGTTTCTGTCAGTTTAAAAGAACAACAAAAAGTACTTTTTTTCTTGCATCATCACACACCTAATGATTCTTAAATTAAGGGGTTGGCCAGTTATTGACTGTACAGGGTGTACCTTACTTCTCGCCTAATGGCAGCTGGGATGGGTTTCAGACCTGCAACCCTACATTGGAATAAGTTGGTGTAGCCAATGGATGGATGATTCCATAATAACTATTCACAGTCTGACTGGATTATTACAAACTCATTGATTACAAATTCTAGCTGGCAGTACTTTCAGCATTTATTGATCATGACAGTTTATACTGGTAACACCCACGAGCCATCCATCATAGCCCCACTGACTTATCGCCTTTTCTGGTTTTTACAATTGTTTTGTTTTTTCATTTCTAAAATGTTTTTGTCTTAATTAATCAGAAAAAATCCTCATTAAGAAGCAGAAAATGTGAGTGCAGCTAGTATCAATTAACCTAAAAAATCATTTTCACCTGTTGTCACCGACAAAGTGTTGAGGAAGGAGCAAAAATATTGATGACGTATCATATAAAATACATAGTAAAGTTAAAAAAGATTTTTTTCTCTGGTCATATACAGAAATAAATCTTATAGTGTAATGAACTTTGGTTCTCTACCATCTATACTTAGTAAATGCAAAAAGAACAACCCTAAAAGAAAAGTTGAGCAATATCCACACCTATCAATCAGCATTTATAAGGATGTTCTCTAGTACAGTTTAAGTACATATGCGATGCTCTGACTCACATCTTTTGGTGCTTTTTAACCCCACCTGTTACCACAACAGTGGCTTACTGGTAACTAAGGGCGAGGCAACCATTGGCAATGCCCATTGAGCACTCAGCCGAAGGGAGAGGTTCTGGTTATCTTACTGGCGTGATTTATTATACGGGAGTTTGGTTTTAGTTCTAGTGATAAGGAAGTTGAACCAGGTGGAAATGTTATACATGAGGGTGTAATCCCACCAGTTGCCACAGGAATTCACTGATAAAATGTGATTTATTCTGAGAACTGCTAATCATTAGTGAACATTCAACTGAACAAAAGATAAAAACATTCAATCCCTTCCATGAAAACCCTTAACAACATTTCAAAGACCATGAAATAATTTAGCTAACAACACTTCAACAGATCTGACAGCAAAGATTCCTCTGAAACATGTGGCAAGATGACTCCAGGCGTTTGTTATGCAGGTACAGGTTTGAGACCATTCTGCAAGTCCAATCAGAAGTCCCTCTGAAGAGGATATATCATAATATGATACACTCAGCACATGGCTGCACACGCCTCTCAGAGTACAATTCTGTCCTTGCTGAGGGGAGATGCTTATCTTCGACAAAACCGTGTGGTGTGTGTGTGTGTGTATGTGTATGTGTGTGTGTGTGTGTGCTGGAGAAGGGCTTGTAGGCATGTGGAGACAGATGAGTGAGAACAAAGAATGAAAGCATGCTGTCTGCCTGACTACTTTCTTTTGAATTTTGTTACATCTTGTGCATGATTAGATGTGCAAGACATGCAGTGAGATGGAATTTCAGGACTTATTAACTGGTATGTAAAAGCCCAATAAAAGCACATAGAGTTAAAAAAAAGAGAGAATTAATGTCCTTGTAGGCCTGTGTGAGGTCTGAGACTTATCTGATCAGAATTGATGTGATGAGACAGTTTTCGGTCTTTGTGGTAATTTAAAATAGTTATGAGATAGCCATGTTTGGCTCACTAAAACCATATTCAAATGATATCAAAGCATTAAACCTCTCATCTGAAGTGCAAGAGAATCTGCCTCAACTCAGGTGTGGTCAGTCCCTCATGCATCGTCTGCAGTTTGTCCAACATGCAGCCTGTTGACTGGCAC
Organism: Craterocephalus amniculus; assembly: GCA_036024015.1. Taxonomy (NCBI): domain Eukaryota; kingdom Metazoa; phylum Chordata; class Actinopteri; order Atheriniformes; family Atherinidae; genus Craterocephalus; species Craterocephalus amniculus. The sequence continues at coordinate 25,283 of JAVQJG010129597.1, read as the reverse complement.
TTGGAAGAGAGACTATTTCAGCTTCTTTGCACTGGTAACCCAATAGTTGTATAGTTGACACACACACCCCCTTTAGACTGCTGAGCTCTACTGCCCAGTCACCATGTCCAGGTTGAAATTAAGAGGGGACAGAGCTTTTTCTATCATTGTCCCCAAATTGTGGAACAGCCTCCCCCTCAATGCTAAATACTATCCTCTTACAATTGCATTATATGTAGGATGGGCCTCTCTGTATTCACCTCAGCTGCCTCTATAGGCCTGTTTCTGCTGCTCAGTGAGAGGGATTGGGGCTTGAATCCTCAGGACGTGCATGCACGTCGGACTGAGTGCAGTGCAGGTGAACAAAGTTTAACGTAGTCAAAGTCAGGCAGCTCATATGAGTACACAACATTGGCGTCAATAACACTTCTTATTCTGGAATAAAGCTAGAACTTGTGCTTTGCTGCTTTAACCAAACTGAGCTTTGTTTTTTTGGTGATCATTTGTTTCATGGTTTTATATCTTTACTTCTATATCGGTTTAATTAAGTCTCTTTTTATTCAATTTTAAAAAATGTTATCACTCTTAGTTGTACATCACTTTGGTCAACATATGTTTTGAAAAATACTTGACCTAACTTGTCTATGTGATTGACAGGATGGATATTATTGTCACATGAGTGTGGAAAAGCACAGCAGAACTGCGTGCAGACTCAGCACAGGCCTGGTGCAACATTGGGAGGTGTAGGTAAACAGACCTGATACCTTTATAACACCATATATGTCATATGGGCAGAGCCAGACACTCACTCCCTATAATGCAAGTGAGCTGCAACTCAAACACACAGCAGTGTAAGGCTGTGCACTGCGTGGTCATAGCATGGGGGGAAAAAAACGTGCAGCAGCCAGCAAAGAGTTTAGGTCAAGTTGCCTCGCCTCATTTCTAAATCTAACACCTGCCCTGGAAGCTCATAGGTTACCGGGCTCACTCAGACCACAATAAAAACTGACATGCAAATGGTTAGACCGAATGATGCCTCTTCTTCAGCCGGAAGCCTCGCTCTGCTCACACTTGCTTCTTGTGTGAATATTGAACTAGTTTATGGCTGCTGCTGATTTTTTAAACAGACATAAAAGTCAAAGTGAATGAATCCTGGGACTGTTCTCAGAGGTGCAGTAATCATATCTCACATCAGGTACACACCTGCAAATCTTGTCTGAGCTGTTTCACTCAAGAAGGTCAGCCGTCTGACGATTAGTTGCCTGTTGCTAAGTCTCATACTCCGTACAAACATGAAGTCGACTGGTCAGTGGCAGCCATTTCTCTTTGTTACCCATGAATGTAGACATATGGGAGTACATATGTGCTCACATACTCCTGAGTGTACATGTTTTAAATTTATTTTCCTAATTTTTTTGTACCTGAATTACATTTTATCTTGCCTTGACTCTTGAATACATGTTTTTAATTTATTTACCTAACTTTTGTATTTGAAGTACATTTTATCTTGTTTTGTACTGTTGTTTTATCTTTTATTATATGTGTGGCTGGAAACCATCACCTCTGATGATCAGTCATACCACATTTGTTTTTCAGGTAAATTGTAATGGTTGCATTAAAAATGGGAAAAGTTTTAAAACAGGGGTGTGTATACTTTTTATATCCACTATACATACTGTATGCAGCATATGTACACAAATCAATCAGGTTAGACGTGTACTCACTCATCTCTTTGACAACTTCTGGGTCACATTCTCTGTACTTCTCCAACTCGGCCTGCAGCTGTGTTCGTTCCTCTCTCAAAGCCTTCAGCTCTTTCAGCAGAGAGCTTCTTTCTTTCTGCACAAACGCTCACAGATTAATTTACTGTCCATTAAAATGCACCATTCATTTTACCACTGATTTCAGAACTAATTTTTAAGGCACATAAGAATGTGTTCTTACTGTATCTTGACGTCCTACTTTTGCCTTTTCGACTGCTTTCTGTAGAGACACTTTCCGCTGCTTTGCATCTGAACTCTTGAAAATAGAAAAGGAATTCATGCATTCACATTATTAAACTGAAGTTTTCCTAAAATGTGACAAATAAAATCATATTTACTCTGCATATAAAGTTTATGAACTTAAAAATATTGAAATGAAATTCTAATAAACAACAGCTGAAACAAATGAGCGGTGAAGACAACCCAGCCAACCTTTGACCACAAAGAATATGACCTTCTCATGGAAAATGAAAAATCAGAAGGGTATCGCAAATCAATCCAATCCAATGCAGTCCACTTTATTTCTATAGGAGAAGGAGAAGTTCGTAAATGGGGGAGTGGGGTGGGGGGGCATTCCACAATCAATCAATAAATTAGCATAAAGGCTAATTTTAATGTAATCATATGTATAGTTAAGAAAGATCTGTAATTTGGTGGGATTTGTCCATTTTTTGTTGCAATGCGAGACAATACATGATGACAAGCTTGATCACAAGTTGCAGTTGTTCTAATACTACGGCGTCTTCCTAACAGCTGGAAAAGGTCATGTGTCTGGTACAGTCTAACTATATTTAGTGACAACCTACTGCTTTCTAGTCCTCACTGTCTGCCCCTAAACTCCGGCGGATATTGTTCTCTGAGGAGTTGCCACCCTCACACTATCTGTCGGCCATGCGACAAGAGAGGAAGTGGGTCATCATAGACCACGAGACATTCAACAGCCAACACTGACTTTCTGTGGCAACAAATCTCACAAGAGTGCAACATGACAGACCTTTAACTCATTAAGGTATAATTAAAGCTAACCGTTTTTTTTTCTATCTTGCAAATTAAACTTTAAAAATGATAAAGAAAATTGCACTGCAGAGGATGTGCATGTAGATGTTTTTTTTTAAGTCACCCTATCGTTGCAAAAATGTACTGCTTCAGCTCCTTCATAGGTGAAAATCTGCTGTGTGCATCCATCATCGACTCATATCACAAATAATAAAATTCTAAAATCGTCATGAATTGGTCATTCTAACACATGCAAACATTTCTTTTTACGCATTGATTTGTTACTTTAGCAGTATACTTAGGGTCACAAGTTTGTTCTTTAGTCTTTAAATTGACAACTTTAAGAATTGTTAAGCCAAAAAAAAAGGTTTAAGCCTGCAGTGTTAAATGAAAGATAAAATCAGAGGTAGGCTCTTTCTACATTTTAAACAAGCATCATGACAAAGTCAGACGGACTAGTTGCAGACTTTTATTCAGCCTAATGACTGAGATAAGAAAAAAAGATTGAGGGAGACTGTTCTTTTATATCAGCTGAAGAATAAAATTTGTTTTATGGGGTTTTTTACTCAAACGTTTCAGCTCTCAGATGTTCGTAAGATTCCCCCTGAGTGTTCGTAGGATTTGTTCTTGCCTTAAAGCAGACCCAACATGAGAAGATTTTGGTGAATGCCACATTTTTTATAAAAACTTCATAAGTAGGACTTAAAAACAAATTTGTTTGTAAGAACTGTTGGTGAATGAGTCCAATTGTCCTGCTTGAAGGTAGATCTCCCCTCCATTTAGCACTGCCCACCATTTTGCAGCCTCGCTGATGAAAAACATCCCCACAGCATAATGCTGCCACCACCATACTTACTGTGGAGCTGATGTTCTTGGTGTTAAAAGAAGTAATCGATTTCTCGACGGCCAAAAAGTTATATTGCAGTCTCATCTGACCAGAAGACCTTTTTCCATGTATGTGGGGAATTTTCCACACGCCTGTTGGTGAATTTTCCTTTGAATCTTTGCTTTTTTCTATAAAACAAAGTTCTGTTGAGCTCATGTCTTATAATGACACACCAGTCTCTGCTGGGTAGTTTTCCAGCTCCTTGAGTGTTACGTTGGACGTCATGGTTATCTAATTAATCCTGACAAGCCACGTCTGTGAGCTTTGGTGGACGGTTATCCAGGCAGGTTCGTTATGGATTTATACTGTTTACTGTTTCCATTTGGTGGTGAGTGAGTTAATGGTTTAGAAAAAGTAAAAGCTCAGAAAAACACAAGCCTGATTTGTAAATCTTCAGAGGTTTTTCCCTGTCCTGTTCGCAGAGCCCCATCATCTACATGGCATTTCTTAGAAAGGAATGGTGATTAATAATGTTGCTGAGTCTGGAGCAAACTGGCTTTTCCTTAATTTCAATTTTTGTGTGCAAAACATCTAAATGACCAAAAAGCACAATATTAGTTTGACGTTTTATCATTATGGTGCCTTTCAATCAAGTGTATGTATATGTATATTTTGTTAATTTATTCAGTATATTTTATATCTTGTTGTATAGAAAAAAGAAGAAAAAGGGGTTGAATACTTTTGCAAGCCATTGTACGACAGAAATAAGTTTTTATACAAATAGTCTGGCCTTTGAAAGAAACTTTTGCAGATTCAGAGTTCCAGATTAGTCGGTTACATGCTGGAAATAATGTTATGTAACACTTCCACAATTACAACCCAAACAACAAAATATATGTTGGACAGGGAGTTTTCCTGCACGATTAGTCTAAGTTAAGGGGCTCAAAAGTAAAAAATCTTCCAAAGTTCAGAAGTGCCACATAAAAGCTTCAAATAAAATCCAAATTAAAACCCTTTTCCCCAACTCCAGTACTTAAAACTCAAGAAATTTGCTGTGCAGTTGGCAGTTCTCACCTGTTTCTGCAGCTCCTCCAGTTTGTTCTTGCGAGCATTTAAAGCCTTGCTGGGAAAGGCCCAGTAGTAGTTGGATGTACCTACTCGTTCACTGTCCACCATGTTGTCATCAACCAGGCTCTGCAATACTTCCTTCACAGACATGGGAGCTTAAAAAAGCAGAAAAGGCAAACAGCAAAATCACTTCATTAGTCATTACATCATATTACTGCTCCACAGTGTTCATACTATTTCTTGATTTGATTTGATTTGTAGATGGCTGATTGTATAGCCAATACAAGCTAAGTTTGGGATTTAAATGGATCTGATGTAGGATATAATATTGTCTTTTCATTTGTAGTGTTCGCAACGCTCAAGTATCAAAGTTCAGCAAATCAAACCCATACATCTGCTGCTAATTGCCGTCTTATTACTGATCTGAGGACGCTTCACAAGAAGATGCAGCAAAAGCGGGAGTTACATCTTTGAAATGTGATCCTCCCACTCATGTTGCTCAGCCGGTCCACTGTGAAACTAAAAGAGCTAATCCGCTGAAAAGATGTTGAACAGCAGCAAAAACAAGATCAGTGCTGAGAATGAAAATGAAAAATGCTGAAACCAGACTCTGAACAACCTCTCATTTATTCATCTGATGGAAGCTGCTTTTTGCCCAAGCTAAACTACTCCTAATCTTTAATGGTTTTAGTATGTTAATTTATATTTTCAACTCAGATGGCCTGTTTTCTCATAACTTCTTTCCTACAGGATAATGTGCCCGCAATGCAGATCCGTCATTTCCCCCTCCCCCCACTGCTCACTAACTACATTATGCCCCAGTGCAGGGGTCAAAACCATGTGCATTTAATCACAGCAACAAGATCCAATTTCTCCAGATTAATGTTTTGTCCTCTTTAAAACAAAACCCCTCTTCATTTTTCTCAAACCTCACTTGACAGTTATGCTTTTCTGGCCACTCCAGCACTTAATATAATCCAAGTTTGAGTTTTATATCAATTTTCCCTTAATGCCCATAATGTCGGGCTCCAGGCCGCTGCTGAGGAATTATGTTTAACTAAAGAGCCGGGCTTTCAGCAGATCTCTGTGCTATGAGATTACAGCTATTGATAGGTCAGGTTCTGTTTTTACAGACTAAATACAGCTCAGATGGTTATAGCAAGTTCTGGTTGCCATGGCAATTTTGTAAGAACGTCACCACAGTGTTTTCAAGAATGCATGAGGGTGCAGTGCTTGTTGATGCCATCTGTACAGCCCCCGGGGAACAACTAATGGCATTCTTATCTGTTACGCATATTTTATCTTCATCATTACCAAGTCGCATATTGTAGATAATATAAAAATGCTAAAACTCAGAAATCAGCGGAAAAAAAATAAAACAGGTTGACCTGTGTAAATAAAACCCATAACCAGTATCTCCAGCTTTACTTTTTGAATTTAAATTGCAACCTCTAATAAGCAAGTAAGAAGTAGGAAGTAAGTAGCAAGTAGCACATTTTGGATCAAATGTTAACCTGCGGTCTTATAAGACTTCATATAAGTCAATACATGCAATATGAAGCCAGGAGGATTTAAATTGTGCATACAAAATATACAGATTTACACATTTTGAATAACCGTTATTGTTTAAACTGTTGATCATTACTCACTTATGCCCTTTGCCTTGGGAGCAATCTTCTCAATGTCTTTTAGCTGAAACACATCTTTCTGGGAACACAGCAGGAAAACGTTTTTGAGACTTTATTTTCATACATGACTGAATAATGAATAAAGGAAGACCCATCTCTGACTGTCCTTACCTGCAATTATTACTTTGTGGAAGGCAATGATCCAGAAGTATTATTTATGATATATATTCACACATTATATATAAACTTTAATATCAGTAACATTATTGCATATTGAAAATGGAATAATGCGCTTTTTTGCTTTTATGAAATGAGTTTTTTGATATGACTGAATGCAATGTCACGCAATTATATGTTTCCATGCCATATTTTATTTTATTGGGTTTTTTAAAAATATATTTTGTCTTAGACTCTTGCTTTAGTGGTGTTGTGCTTCTTGACAGACGGAGCTGTTATAGAGAAAATATATGTATCTGAATATGTTTATAATACATTTTAAACATTTCCATTTATTTATGTGTGTGTGTGTAAATATATATATATATATATATATATATGAACATAATTAAGCGAAAATAAATAGCTTAAAATTATATAAAATATCTTTTTACATTAGTCTATATATTTCCTCCTTTGTTTTATTACTCTTTTCCAGATGTATTCTTTATTGTGGCACTCCTATCATTCCATACTCAAACACATCCAAAGTTTATAAATTGTAAACTTTTATATTAATTAATTTTGTGTCCAAGTCAAAATATCTACAGCTCTGCCTCTTCTTGCATTTACGGGTCTCAATATTCATATAAATCAATGTAATATTTTGAAGGTGGGTGTTTTTTCCCCCAACATGTGTGTTAGCTACTTAACAACATCTTAATGTAAAGATACTAACTAGTTGGACAAGACATCATTTTAATAATTTTACATGCAATAACACAAAAGACACATATGCAAGTCAAAACAAAAGTCGAGGAGTTAAACAAAACGAAATTTCTTCTGCTAAAGAGAAACTCACCGATTCAAAGAAAATCTCCATCATACGTGTTCTCTTCTCCTCCAAACTGAGCCCTTTCTTCTTTGACTGTTATAGATCATAAAACATTAACACATAAAGGCAACAAAGACATGTTGGCGGGTTTCACTGAATGTCCAGTTTGACCTTGTTAAACTCATGGCAGTACATACTTCAGCTTTTTGTGAAACAATGATCCCAACAGAAATTTCAATGCTGCGGATATATTATGTCTTTCATTAGTGTTGTTTGTTGTTATGGCCGCTGGGGTTCTGTATACAACAGAGCAGCCTACAAAAGAGTGGTTCCACCATGCCATGTTTCAGCTGTCACCTGCAGCCTTCCTAAGAAACTTCAGATGGCTTGTTGCTGGCGTGTTATCAGCAGTTCTTTTGAGGTGTGGCCAATCACACGTCAGCGGACGTTTCTGAGGAAGGCTGCAGGTGACAGCCAAAACATGTCAAAGCATGCTGAACATCTACAATTTGCATGAATAAAAGAAAATAATTGCATCAAGATAAAAAGACAAATTAAATTTTTTGAGTTGTTCCTCCATCTTGGAAGTTTTTGCATAGAACTGCATTATGATTTAAGGAATATAACATTATTTACTAAAGTACTTTTAGGAAATGTTTGCATAGGAAACGTCATTTTTAAAATTTTAGTTTTTTCTGTCAGTCAGTCACCAGTTCTATGCCTATTCTTTGTCCTGACAGTTTGGCATACTCATGGGAATGGCTTACCCTTGCTTAATGTGCATGGGTAGCACAGAAAATTATGAAACTTCATGTAACAAATTTTAATTAAACCATCAAAGGTAGGTTTTTATGTATTATTTTGTAAATTTCACACATTTTTCCAAGTGCATTTCTTTCACAACTGCTACTGAAGCATTTGTAAGTGTACTAACGTTGCAGTTTCTGTACTATCTCATCAATGTTTGTTTTGTTTTTTTTGTCTTTGAAGGTGCAGTGTGACATCAGACTCAGATGGACCCAAATATAGTGTACTTCTGTGACACATCAGTATCTAATGGGTTATATTTCTCTGTAAATTTAGAATTTCATGGTAATTCAAACAAACAAAAACAAACTGTCAACTAGTATTTTGCCTTTTTGTTTTTTATTTTCAGTTATTTATTCATACTCAGGGGAACCCACCTAATAAAAGAGTATACCTCTATATAAATCATATTCTACGGGATTAACCAACTTGTCAAGCCAGCATACTGCTATGTCAAAACAGCATTAATTGGTATGCTGTTCTGACAGAGTAGCCTAATCCATAGGTAAGCTATTAAATGTGAACTTCCGGTATGCTATTCTGACTAGGTATGCCAAACAGATACAACAGTAGGGGGCGTCAATTAATCTGAATGTCGACCACAATCAAACCAAAGGATGCAAAAGCAGAAGCTTTTGCACGACAGTGGATATTCTCTGATGGTTATCGGACTAATTCGTGGTAATACTGGTGCACATCCTCCCCATCTCTATATCGGTAGTTAGTTAAAATGCCACGATCGTGTCAATAATTTCCTTTGAGCCTTACGTTGACGTAACTTAATGTAGTAATGAATAGAAGCAACAGAATCCGCTACAGCCAAGTTAAAGTCAAACCTACCTACTACTGTAATACGCAAATAAGATAATATTAAGTTTGCGTCACCTTGCTAACATGTTGGTGAAAGTATGTAACACTTCCATTGTTTCTACTACATGCTAGCGTGGAGTCTATAGCATATGGATACATCATTATCGCCGGCCTGCAAAAAAACCCGCGCATTTAGTTGAACATTAACTTACCATTTTACGGCGTGGATAGTGACGATGACACTCTCTAAGTTTGTGGCTCTTTAATGTAAGTTAATGCTGTTAAAACGGCTATAACTGAAATATTGTTGGCGTCCTACTGAATTTCCCGCGAAAGGTTTCCGTGGATCAATGCCGCATTCACTACACCTCGTAAACAGCTGTTGTCTCCTGACTGGTATTTTAATGCTGCGTTCAGTGCACTTGGTGAGTTTTTTTACTCCGTCACTGTAGTATTGTCAGTCTCAATAAACAATAAATGAATGAGTAACGAGGAGAGAAAAGCACGGAATACAAACTTGGACAAAGAGAAAATGTTTCTATTGAATATAACTGAAAGAAAGATGTGTCTTGTTAAATTATTAAACAAATGTTCACATTATTCTTGAATGAACGATGATTGTAAGATTAAAAAAAGCGTAATGCCTTAATTGCGTTTTGCCGCGATCTTATAACGTTTTCTTCTCTGTCAAAATTTATATTCCGACGACTTTGAAGGTAACATTAGTTCGGCAGTAACTGGTTAGTGACGACCCCTCCTGTCCAATAAAGTGAATTGTCACAGTCAGCATTATGCCACAGAAAACCTTCTGTGGTTAAAGTTGAGATCAGTTACCCACTTTAATGATGATAAATGTATCTTATTACCACACATCTAATAATTAAAGTCAAATACAACCTTTTTTTGGGCACTTTAATTCCATTTGGCATTACAAATATAAACAAGACAAAGAAATAATTTTACAGGATTTGTGTAGAAAATGGATAACCATATTCCGAAAAAATATCGACAATTGTGTGCTTAAAGACAAACAGTGTCAGAGCAAGGCTTGCTAAAGGAAACATAGGTGCATTTTCACAAAATACACTTCAAGTGTTGATCCTAATGGTCCACCTTATTTATATGAAGGTGGACACTTTAGCTAAACAAAGTACAACCTGACTTTAGCTTTGCAAATTTATTGAGAATACATAAGAGCACATGGAGGGAAGTGATGTTGATCACAGTTAAATTAAACCTGCCAAAGATATGTTCAGCGTTTGAGCTGAATCACAGCAGAATGAACTGTGAACAGGTTGAATACATACCCCAGACACACTGGTGCACAGAATGTCTGTTGGCTTATGTTTGATGTTTAACACACACATCGAAACACGTTGTCTAACACACGTAAATGGTTTTGTGAAACTGGTCATGCCATCAAGTTGCTTTGTTAATTTAAAATGATAGCAGACAACACAGAATAGTTCTTATTGATGGTAGATATAAGTATTGTAATTGTAATAGTGCTTCCATTAAAAACTCTGTTTTGATGTTGAGAGGGAGTTTCTAAGTTTGTTAGTTAAAACAACATGCACAAAGATGCCTAATCATGCCCAAAGCATCCTACTACCTACAGTGCAGTAGGTGTGATAAATTACTGTTGAAGTGAACAGGCAAATTGTGAGGATTTGTAAGGGCATTAAACAGGAAGCTGCAGCTGTAGTCCCTAAAATCCACTACTTCTTAAATTACTACGGTACACTTTACTATTTTAATCTCACTTAACAAGCCAGTCATTTTTAGAAACAAGTGCACCGCGGTTAATTTCCAGTTTTCCACAGTGTGTTGCGATGTCACATGTCTACCATATATACACTATTAAAGCTTCAGTTTTCAACCAAGCGCACTTGAGATGGAATGTGAACAAGATTATGAGTGACTCTTCAAAAGCTGGCCGCTGCGGACACCAGAAATCCTCTCAGTCCATTCGCACCACAAACGATTCGGTTGTTTCTTCAGCATCGGGAATCAAAGGTGAGGAGGAAAAGTCAAACAGATGGCACAGCGTCAGCGCCATTCAAGGTTGAATGGGTGAGTGGATGAGTGCAAAATCCTCCGGTCCCTCATCCTACTGCATGTGCGTTTGTCTTTATGTACCTATACACCACACAGGTTGTGCATTGAGGAGAGACGGGCTACTGCAGGTAGCGGTAGACTTTAAAGCAGTGGTTGCCGGAATCGGCGACCACAACGTGACCGTCGGAAGTGAGGGCCAGTCCCTGCGGGCCGTAGAGCGGGTCTGCTGAGGTGTTTACATAAGACAGAAAAGAACCATTGCCATCAAATACCTGAGAGAGAGAGAGAGAGAGAGAGAGAGAGAGAGAGAGAGAGAGAGGTGTCATCAGTGCTGTGTTTCTGTTTGTAATCAGCTTTTCTGTACAGGTACAAATACCTTTATAATGGTGCAGAAACAAGCCATTAAAAAAATATTCATTATGCTTTAATTCTTAAAAGAAAGGTGCAGCGTTGGTCTTAATCTGCTCGTACTTTCTTGACATTTTTATATTTTTATGCTGACCTGAATCCTGCTGTTGCCCCAGTCAGCAACAATGATGTTCCCGTTAACATCCACTGCCACTCCAGTGGGGGCGTTGAACTGGCCGTTGCCTTCGCCATTAGAACCAAACTTCAGCAGGAATTCCCCCTCTGTATTGAACACCTACATTTTGGTTTAGATTAGAGGAATTACAGAAAATAAATCACACATTTAAATAACTAAAAAAAAAGAAAAACAATGACACCGTTGTGTGGCAGTGTAGAGTATAATACACAAGCTAAGACATTTCATTTTCAACATACTGTTTCATTTCTTTGATAATTTTTTAGGCACCTTTACCAGATTGCCTTTTTCTTTTCCTTTGTTTTTTTCCAAAATCAGATTGACAAAAAATAGTTTTAAAAAATTTTATCCATGAAGGAGTTAAACACAAAGTCCAAATGGCTCTCACTCTGGCAGAGGCTGCATAAATAACTGAATAAATGTAGGCAGACAGATTTTGAGTGGTGACTTTCTTTTTAACAAGAAAAAAAATCTAATATTTATTCAAAAACAAAGACCATAGCTCAGTTCAGTTAATATCTGATATCTTACTTTAGTTTAAAAAAAAAAAGAAATGGGTGAACTGAAAAAGAATAATCCTGATGTGTTTTTCCAAGACATATTCCATTCATTTGTTTAAGAAATCTTTCAAGTACCTCCACCTCCTCATTATAATCATTTTATTGCTTTAATGCTTTATTGCTATTTTCAGATATTTTATATAGTCTATGAGTACTGTTTTCTTTTAATGTATCGTATTGGAAAGCACTTTGGTCAGCGGAAGCTGTTTTTTATTTGCCATATGTCTTTTATGTATTTAGTTTAAATTATGTGTTACACAATTGTTTCGGTTAAAGAGAGACAGTTTATTCTTATGAAAAGAGAAGTAGCTTGATGATTTTCTGTTCTGTTGTGTGTGTGTGTGTGTGTGACTGTGTGTGTTGTGTGTATGATGATAAATGTAAAAACTGATGAACATTTTTTGTTTGTAACTTGTTTTTATCTAATTTCCAACATTTGATTTTATGGTGTAAAGCACTTTGAGATGCTTCATGTATGAAATGGTGCTATAAAAAGTAAGTTTGATTTGATTTGAAATAAATAAAATTGATTTGAACTGAAACGTTGTTTCAAAATACAAATCTTAAGACGATGAGTTTTTACAATCCAGCTGACTCACACTTGCAGACTGGAAAATCCTGCTGGAAGCCCCAAGAATTCAGATGAGAAATGGCATTTGCTCAGACTCCATGATTTATGAGCAGTGTTGTTACATAATGAACGTTGTCTACGTCTCGTTACTGTTTGTGTGATGCTGGGGAAGCCTTTAGTCTGATCTTTTCTACCCTACAAACCCAGGGATGTCGCCATCTGTAGGATTAAAAAATTGCACTCACCTTAACTGAGTGGTTGTGGAAATCTGTCACAATGATTTCGTTGTTGTTGTTGACGGCCGCAAAGTGAGGGCCTGGAACAAATGACACAGGACATGTTTCTGACATTTACAAAATTCGGCTCTTAGATGAAGTTAAAAATAAAAGATGAATATCAGTTAAATACGTGCAATTTAATGATATAGGAAAACAAACTGTAACATAAACTGCCTGTATAATTATTGCACTGTAATGTGGGGAGTTTGTGAAGCGATGTACAGCATGATCAGTGGCACAGCATGCTTTTTACGAACATTAGAGTTTGAAATGATTGCGCTTGTTCTCATGGTAACTCAAACTTATAAGCCTGTTTAAATGGCCTGCAGAAAAAAGTACAAGCGCTCTGGTTCAGGTCATCATTCCACATGCAGGTGGTTGATGAAATTCGGGGAGCGAGGGGCAGCGAACAGTATTACCATTGAGTGTACCTGCAAACTGCCTGTCACCGTTGCCGCGGTTACCAAACTTGGTGACCAGCTTGCCGTTGACCTGGAAGATGAAGACGCAGCAGGACTTGTTGTCAACTACGATGATGTGGCCGTTTCTGTCCACCGCCACACCTTTAGGACCCATTAGCTTCCCCGAGCCGATCTTGTTCTGAGGGAATCCACGATTTTACATTTTGGTTACAAATCTGTCTCTGAGAGTAAAAATGAGACCGCTCGCACACAAACAGCATCACTTTATGAAACAGCTGGTTTACAGCTGAAGAGCTGCAGGCCTTGCTAAATGAGACATGAAATATAAAGAGGTCCACACTTCATCTGTCCTGCCGATGAAACTTTACAGAGGGTTGTTGTTGTTGTTGTTGAGTGTAATATATGTTCCCACTGACAACAATAAAGACTCTACATACCTTAAACTTGCCTTCGCTTGAAAAGATGCTGACCCATTTGTTGTCGTAGTCGGCGATGATGATGTCGCCGTTGGGATGGACAGCCACGCCTGTGGGCCGCTGCAGCTGGCCCGGAGTTCGGCCCCTGATGCCAAAACGACTTTTAAACAGACCATCATTGGAGAAAATCTACAATGCACAAAAAAGATCTTTCACTACTAAAACACAGATTGGAGTGTGCAATATGTTTTATTTCTAAAGATCTACAAAGGCTCATAAAAAGTTACCAAAGAGAACCAGATCAAGAAGGAGCTCTTTCATTACCCAAGCCTTCTCTTACTGCCCTGTTGTCTCTGTAGGCTTACAGCAAATAAAATCAATCAAATGTTATTTATATAGCACTCGTCTTACAAGAACTTGCTGTACAAAGTACTTGATAAAAAAATATAATAAAAAAGAACCCTTAGGTCCACAAACAACAGGTCACATACCTATGTAGATACAGACTGACTAACACGTACATTTAAAGTGATGCTTTTGACCAGCGCTGGCAAAACCCCGCAACTATACATGAATATATTTATGTTTTGAGGAAATTAAAACATCGAGAATCTAAATAGCAAGTATTAAGCTGACAATGGGATAAGAGATAGAATAGCTAAATAAGATAAAATGAGAAAATAATGTACAGTTGAATAAATAAGATAAAATGGACACACACAAAAATAATAGCTAAGTAATTTTAAAAAGCTAACCCTGTGCAGCACGCAGGAAGCCAGAGGAGGCTATCTTTACCTGAACACACTGGTTGTTGCTGTCTGCTATCAGCACCTTTCCCAGAGACGAGGCAGCCACTCCCTGCAAATTCGTGAACTCCCCTTTATTTCTTCCTTTTGTTCCTGGAAGATATGAAGAGCAGCCGTGTTCATGTCGGACAGAGTGATGGGAGCTCAGGCAAGCTGTGCTGAACCTTCATCAAGCTGCTTGTGCAGGAAAACACGTCGCACCTCTAATAAAAGAGATCCTGATCCAGACCTTAGTTTAACAACAATCCCCAGTAATGATCTTGGTTCAGACAAGGAGCCTGCAGCTCCTGATATGTTGATCATATGAGAAAAGTGCCGATTCTATAAAACAATCCTGTTAAGTTCTGCCTGTGTGGAGGAGAAACACGCAGAGCCATTTATAGAATCTAAATCAAGGAAAAGTTTGCTGTTAAAGAGCGTTTGATTCAGGAGCCCATTTGATTTGTTTGTTTAACAGTAAAGAATACACGTCCATGAAGCTATATCATTAAAAAGCATCAGTCAGCTATCTGTACTGCCAGACATCTTCTTTTCAAGACTGATATTTCTCAGCAGGAGCATAAAATGCATCTGCGCCGGTCCTGTCCACACACAGTCTTTCGGTAATCCAGCAAATCGGCTATGAATTAGTAATTTGTGCTGTACATGTGTATATAATCTTTACAAGCTCCAGGCAGACAAAACCTCACACATCCACTGATCTTTAGCGCCCAGAGAAGGAATCGATGAAAAACTTTTTAGACAAACAGGAGGACACAAAGTTTCTCAGGAGAACACTTTACTTATATTTTACCTTACTTCTAATTTCACTTTGCTGTTTGTTAGCAAGATTCTGCTTTACAGTCGCTACCAAACAGAATTTTATAAAAGCTGATGGAGTTTTGAAGTAGGGCTGGGAATCACTGCTAATTTCCTGAATCGATTCAGTTCGAATCACAAGAGAAAAAGTGATTCGATTTAGATTAATTTAGATTCGATTCAATATCGATTCATTTTCAGATGTTCATGTCACGTCAATATTTCTTGAATATTAGACATTCGCAGATGGCAATTTTTATGAAACGCTGAAGCAACCTTATAACAGTGTGTATTTTATCTACATTTAATATTCATGTTTTTGTAAAAAATGTCCAGAAGCACTGGCATGTCACACAAATAACTGTAACATTTATCTGTGAAAATAACCAATGTTACACATTAAACAGAATACAGTGTTAACAGAAACACTACAGTAAAAAAGAATGGCCAAATAAAAACTAAGCTTTCTCGATCTTGAGCTTTATGAATCGATTATGGATTTTTTATCCTTGAATCGACTTAAATCGATTAATTGATTTTGTAAACCCAGCCCTTTTTCCCTATTTGCAAGAGCTGCTAGTACAGATTTTGGTTTCTTTGTTGTTGTTGTTTTTTTTTTCTTTTTTAATAAAAAGGTTCAATGGTGAGTTAATGACATAGCCGGCACAAAGTTGTGTGATATTATTCTTAAGGTGCATGCAAGTTTGATACTGGGGACAGGGTGCAGCTTGTAGACCGCTGGCTTAGGCTGCTACATATCAAAACACCGATGCACCGTTGGCACGAATCCCCATGATAGCAGATATCTAAGACAGCAGCTGTCTCCTCCAGCAGGACGGAAAACTGCTCAGTCACACTGGAGGAAACAACGTAGAGCTCCATGTTTCACCCAATGACTGAGAACATGGTGCATATGGAAAAACTAATTCTATATTTATCAGACAATAAGATCATACTGTATAAGTACATATTATTACATATTATAATACTATAATACAATAGCAATACTATGTGATGTAACACTGAGTCATTCTTACCGATTCTGAAGATGAGATCATCTTCAATGGGATTCTCTTTCCTCCTGCCGGTGCTGTACATGCTGGCCGGCCTCTTGAAGGCTTTCTGCTTGATGTGCCCGCTGCCCGGAGACTTCAGCCTCTTCTTTGTGCCGTCTGACGTCGCCGACACGTTGATGGATTTGGTGGCCTTTATTTTAAAAGGACTTCCTTTGATGTGTTGCTCATATAAGCGCAGGGACAGGTTGTAAGTGCCCTCTTTGGGAGCAGAGAACAAATACTCGTAAGTGCCGTTCTTGTTGTCCAGTATCTCGCCTTCCCCTCTGCTCCCATCGGGTGAGGAGAGTTCAGCGGCGATGATAGCGTTGCCCATCTTGCACAGCTCCCCGTCTTTGTCCTTAGTGGTTATGGTGATGGATGTGGGGATGCCCACCACGCAGTGCCGCAGCCCTTCGCCTGTTGCCACCGTCTCAGAGGCCACAGCGTTGGTGGTTACGATCGTGCCCAAGTTGTGGATGGACTTCTTCAGTCCTTCCGTCTCCACGAGGAAGTCCAGCTGGTTGTTCTCTCCGGGCTGCAGAGGCAGATCCTGGCTGGCCAGCTCGACGAGGCGCTCGCCCATCTGCTTCTTCACCAGCAGAACTTCAGCCTCAGTGCCGTGGCTCAGGGCCTGCTCCGTAAAGTTACAGCTGCTGTTGATTCCCTCCTGGCCCTGCAGCAGGGTATCCAGCTGGGCTTGGAGCACCTACATGAACAGCAGGGGGCAGCAGGGTAGCACGGCTTAGTCATCGGTGGTTTCATAAAGACTCTATTGTGAGATCTTCAGTTTGAACAACATTTAGAAAACAGTCATCCAACATTTTAGTCTCAATTCTAGGGAAGAAAGCCTAAACTACACCGAAGCAGGTTGGTTTTTTGCAAGATGAGAATAAAAAGATGACAGAGAAGTTGTCAGCTTTAAATGAATCGCAGTTCTCAGAGAATATTTCAGGAAAAAAATAATTATAATTTGATCTGTTTTTATGGCTCCTGTGTGAAGCAGCTGAGGTTGTTAGGCGTTGACTTGCTCACTGGCAGCTTTGCTAGTGACTGAGACTGATAACAGCTCGACTACGTCATCCTGTGCTGACATCTGGGAAATTACTGAACAGAGATTTGCAATCATTCATGCTGTAATTTTATTAAATGCATATCTATAAAACACTTAAACTTAAGTATGGAATGTCCAATGTTACTATAAAGTTGTTTTGAATTGTATTGTTCATCCAGAGAGATGCCAGTTTTTCCCTCGCCAGAGTCTACGACCCTGCCTGCTGAACCGCAGCGTTGTCTGAAAAGTTTAAGAGTACAGTGTGTTAGCAATAATGGCATCGAGTGGTAAACATGGATAAATGACTTCAAATACGTGGAACAGATGTAAATGAACAGTGAACGTCAGTGGCCGAAACGCTTCCAGACATTAACACCTTTTCACCTGCAGCAAATGGATCCAGTAGCTTCAGGTGCAACAATAACTGCACCGCAGCTACTGTAACTACTACAGAACTGTGTACATGTTAATGTCTTTTTCTATGTGCCTTTTAAGGACTTCTCATCCAAACAGAGCTTCAACATCTATAAAAGTGTAGTTTTAAAGCTCACAGGGTTCTCCTGTCACACTCAATCAGAGACACCGTGGTAAAAGTGGTGACGCGAATATGGCAGCTATCATGTACAAGTCCATATAGACAGCTCATTCTAAGTGAATAAAAACAAAACAGTTATTTTAGTAAAGCTATTAGATACCGACAGTAACAGCTTTTAATGATATATGACATTCTGACCTTTGACTTTGTTACACATGACATCTATAAAGTTCTCCACTAAAACCTTTTTTCTTCATTTCTAAGCTAGAAAAACTAAAACACTGAATGAAAAACACCCGCTTTTACTGTAAACAGCTAATTAAGCTCTCGTGTTTCCCAGTATTTTTTAAATAAAATGACAGTTTGTGCATCTCATTGTGCACATATTTGTCACATCAAGTCATAATAGATCATACAACAAAGATTTTCTTGGTTTCACTTGACTTTTTTCAACACTAAAAATACATCATTTAAGAGTTAAAAGAAGAAGCTTGCGTGCCACTCCTTTGCTTGTAGATGCAACAAAGACCTCGGGGTCATGCTGCAGCATGTAGACATTTGCATCAGATGAACAGTTTGATAAAAACAGCGTCATATTTCTACGAGGGCAGCCACAGGAACAGGTTCTTTTCCTCACATTGCTGAATTCCAGCAAATTTTGACAGAGAGGCCATGATTACACAATGACCCCTAAACTGTTAACTATCCTACGCAGAGTAAATAATCAGCCATGCCTTCATCTGTCTGAATATGCAGCGTCACCATTCGGCAGAAAGTCTGTTTGCTGCAACACACTTCTAGCAAATGAAACAGAAATGCTTTGTTTCTGACAAAAACACAAACTCACCAACATCTGGCCACTACATTCATCTTCTGTTCCACAGGCAGAGGCCATTAACAGTGAAACGTCTCACTCCCTGAAACTTAGGAAACTAAACCCCTCCATACTGTAAAGTTGGAGATAAAAGAAAAATAAAAAGACAGTTGACAGCATGAAGAGCAAAGCTGTACTGTTTTCCCTCACGACTCGGCACGCCCTAACCAGCGCAGAGGAAGATGCAGAGCGGCACGCTGGCTCCATCTAGCTACAGCAATAATGCAGTCGGACGTCTCATATCTGGCTTTATCTGCTCGGCCGCAGAGCGCTGACTGCCCACCAGTCAGTGAATTGTAAATCATTAGCTGCGCATGTGACCAAAGTCCCTGAGGGAGCGCCAGCATGCTCTGATCCCAACCGGCCGATTGGGTGTCTGGCATCAGCCCCCTGCTACCCCCCACCCCCTCAGGCCAGCTGAGCTCCTGCTAAAAGGATCTGAAAAACCACCTTACGAGTGGCCTGTGATTGGTTAAGGATAGATCTCCAATCCATTACTATTTTGCCCTTTTCCCCCTTTAATAAGAATATTTTTTTGTTAAGAAAGTTATGAAATACTCCAATAACCCTAATCATGTGTGAAAAGTATCCAAGTTCCACTCAAAGAAAGCGTAACTATGCTCCTCACCTTCTGCTTGATCCCATAGCTGACCTCCAGCTCCATGAGTAACACACTCTTGCGGACATTGAGGGTCTTCTGCAGCTCATCAAAAGTGGTGTGGATGTCGTCCTCAATGGAGCTCTTCTGATTGGTCAGCTGTTGTAGAATCTCTGACAGTGTCTGCAAGGCTGAGTCGATCTCTGGCAACCTGGAAAAGCAGTGAGATTTCAATAAAGTGAGTCTAATATCCTTGTTAGAACATAAAAGAGGATCTGTTGTCTTTTTTTTTCCTTTTTTTTGTTGTCTTTAATGTATGTGGGTCATAAACATTTCATAACCCAGTGCAGATGCTAGTGCTGTACCTCTTCTTGACGTCCTCTAGCTGGTCCTGTAACGAGGCCTTGTGCTGCTCCACCACATCTTTAAGCGGAACAGTCGGGTGCTCTCCGTGTTCACCGCTCGTGCACTCCTGACACATGGCCGTCTCACACGGAGGACAGTAAAACTCCATGACCTGAGATTCAGGAAATGAAGAGATTAAACTGAAATACAGGCAAAACGATGCAGCCACATTCCATCCTCACAGTGGTTCATCTACGGCAGGAAAATCCCTGCTATACTGACTTAGCCCCACGCTCAAAACCGAAGTTCAGTTTTTTTTAATTTTAACTAACTTTGCCGTAAAATCTTGCTCAATTCATAAATGAGTTAACAAAACTTTATTCTTGGTTCATATCTTTCAAAACAATGCCAGGTCAGACTGATCCCCTGAACACAATGTATTAAAAATATGAAGCAACACCTATGAAGGAGTGAGTGAAAAGAGGTGTGAGTAGCTTACGCTGCCTCCATGGTTGGGGCAGGAGAGCAGCTGGCCCGTAGCCACGGTGGTGATGTTGTTCAGAGCGGCGGCCTCCTGGCTGCAGCTGTCCGGCGCCCGCTGCAGCACGTCCATCAGGTTGGTGATGAAAAAGTTATTTTGCAGCGCCGCCACACCCTTCTCCGGAAGGATGGAGGTCTGGCGGCACACGGGGCACGACAGCGTCAGGCTATGGACCGGGATGTAGTTTTGCAGACACCTACAGGGGCAGAAAGCACAGCATGGTATAACAAAGTCTTACTTTCATGTTCTTTACACAATCGACAGTCATGTAAATGCCGTTTCAGCAGCATCTTGTTTTTCAGCCAATCTGGTGGTTGAAATCTTTGCAGACTTTAAGAAGTCACAGCAGCACTGCTAAGGTAATTCCTAACTTCTTCGTTAAGCAGCTGTATAGTTTAAAGCAACCAGGATGAGTGTGACACAGAAACTAAACTATGAAACTAACATTTACACTGTTAGTTTCTCACCTCCATTTAGTAAATGGGTGCAAAACGTACATGTTTCTTATCAGGACCGTTGCTGAGCAGAAGAGAGTGCCATCACTAAGACCAAATCTTTCTGATGGTCTTTTGTATATCAGCTGGCATTTTTGATTTATCAGTCGGGAAACTCTGTGAGCAGTTCATCAATTAAGGTTTTTCTCAATCTTCCAGATCTTAATTATTCTGCAAACTGATATGATCACACTTTGCTGCGCTCATACAGCCTCTGCTTCATCATGAAAATCAAACAGTGCATCATTCTGTCCAATAACCACTGCCAAATGCTAAGCAATCATGGTTGATGGGTCTATGTCATGTTGCAAACAGTTACAAATAGCACAAAATAACCCCTCAATTATGTTTTTTCTCCAAATCCATGGGAAGATTTGGTGGTGTTTTTTAAATTCACCGTATAATATTAGGAGTGGTAGGAATAATAGGCTCTCCCAGTATAAGGCCAGCCAGTTTCATCAGCAACGCAGCTGAGAAGTACAGCTGGGAGACAAATGAAAAGAAAGCATTCAGATTCAAATCATGAAAGATGTTTCTAAAATAAAAAGTCGTTATATCTGTGTTTTATACTCTGAACATATTTATGATGGCACCAAACGTCTTTGAGAATGTGGCTTAAATGCATTCACTATCAAAAGCCTTTAAACAAATGAGACCTAAGTGCTGCATTGCATTTTTAAAAATTTGTTCTGTTTGATCAAAATCAAAAGCCCGAGCAGATAGTAACACAGAAAACAATGCAAAGAGCATACATAGAGAGAGAGAAGAGAAATATCATGGTTGAATGTAACAGCATGATGACTCCAGAAGCAACCAGAGCAAAGGGAACAGCCAGGCACCATCCACAGCCTCTCTTTTGTATCAGAAACAAAGGCAGTGAGAATGAGACCAACACACAAGTCAGCAGCATCTCTCACCATCTCCTGTGAAACAATAATCCCATTTACAGAAACACAAAGCAGCTTTGACTGCTTGCGTGTATTAATGAAACATCCTAATCTGCTCCACACAAGATACAGTTGATATCAGATATGTCAAAGCTTAAGCAGCCATAACTCCCATCTCAGAGACCACTCACCTCTCACAGAAGGTGTGCAGGCAGGGCAGGACTTTGGGGTTCTCGTAGCGGTCCAGACATATGCTGCAGATCAAGAACTGCTTGTCAATTTGGCGGACGACGGGACTGGGAAGAGTGGAGCCTTCACTGGCCATCCTGAAACTCTAACACAGGACGCCCTCCTCCTCTTAACCTGCACCCTGTGGAGTGATGGAGAGCACAAAAAAAACAGGACAGGATGAAATAGGAAAAGAGCACAGAATATGAGCACGGTCACTTTGACGATGTCACGGAGAAGAGTGGAAATTTGTGAGTGATAAAGATTGTTTAGTCTGAACGGCTTCTTCCTTCAGTTTCTTTGACTTAAAGAGGAAATGCAAATACAGCGAGCTAGGATGAAACCTTCAGCTTTAACTTTTTGTTGATGGTGAGTAGAATAACTCATTAACATATAGTTACCACCTCTTCTTATCCGGTGGAAGAGACCAAGTCAGACAGGCTGAGAGTTCAAAGGAAGATCAGCTAATAATGAAAGCATTCGCAGTTTAGTCAACACAACAACATGAAGGAAATGTCTTAGCAAACAGACAACAATGGCATCAATCACAAGATCCTATGCTGCTAGCTTGTTTTTTTACTTTGGGAACAACTGATAATCAAATCTTTTCCTCAAACGCTCAGTGTAGTTGTCCTGGAACTAAAGTTTCTGGTTTTTGAAGGAGATCACATCTCTGTGGGGGAAAAAAAAAACACAAAACAGTGACAAAATGGTCACTGTAATAAAATTTTAAAAAAGGTTATATATTACTTATGCTTATCTATTTATCCATTTATTCATTCAGGATCTCCATAAATTAATAGACTATGACCTGAGAATTATTTTACTTTCTGATATTGCTAGAAGCTACCAGCATGTACGGCACAGATAAAGTCATAATGACTGATTCTCTGCTTCTTTTTTCTTCTCATCATACATTTCTAAGTTTAATCCATAATTGCAACCATTTAGTCATGATTATCGACAAAGCCGCTTGGCTCATTTTCCTGTCTCCATTTATTTGAGAGAGTTGGACACACAGATTTCCAATTCAGAAAAAGAAAGCCTTTGTAACAAACTGTATATGCTAACAGCAGAGTCTCACTCTTATCACTTTTACCTTACATCATATGTTCAGGACTAAGGCTGCTCTCCTCCTGTGTGTGTGAGCAGGAGTTGGGCTCAGTGTTTGTCATAAAAAGGCTTTTATAGTGATAAATATTTGATTATGAAGGAAAGGAAAAGCACTCTGTGTGCAGCACATCTAGAGAAAAAGCAGAGCAGCGTCTCCCTAAATGAAAAAAAATCCCACTTTTTAAAAAATTGCTCCTCAGTTTTCTCTGAACAACCTTCTCCTTTTCTTCATACATAATTCTCTGTTGATAATCCTGTAACCTTAGCTGGCAGCAAACACACTCAGAAAGTGTGTCAGTGCCTTTATTGTCTCTTCCCATTCAAAAAGGGGCTGAAAAACAGGCCACCTCTGCCGCTGAGAGTAGCCCCTCAGGGACCACGCTTCATCCCACGTCCCTTTCTCTGTCCCTCCTCTTCCTCAAGCTGTTCTTGTCTTAATATCTCTGTCATACATGATAGCCTGTCACTACTATGTGGTGCACCGGTGAGCCTGAAAGTGGAGAGAGTGGAGGATGAAACCACTGTTATGATTCAGGCCATGCGTAATCAAACTGCCCCATATGTGCTGTAATCAGTACGTCATGGATTCAGTGTTGGCTGCCGGACAGGAAAATGCACCCTGAAGCAAAACTCTCAGTCTTTGCTCCAATAAACAAGCAGCTGAAGGTTAAAACTTAAGAGTCTATCTCCAAATCAAAGCATGCCAGCACATACACAGACATAAAAAAAAGATTAGAGGCAGGATGTTGGTAACTGACCAGCACCACAGAGAGGATCATGCAGATGAACAGAGCATGAAATGCAAAAGAGATTACTAAACAAAAAAATCTTAGGTTCTGCAGACTGTCACACTGCTGTGCTGACAGCGCACAAGGACGCTGCAGCCCCACAACGCTCCACTCTTACATAATCAGATCCGCAGCAGCTAAGCAGAATAATTCCTGCCAGACGGAGTCGTCATCAGGCTTCACATGGCCAGGAAGAGTTTCACAAAGCATAAGAAAGATTTGTGCATTTCAGAGTAGCTTAGCAGAAATGTGAACAGCCGCCGAAAAGGTGAAGAGCAAGAGCCTTAAGATGAATGAGACGACTCACAGTGCTGCATTTAGCAGATCAACAGGCGTCATCCACTTCGGCACACAGCCCCGAACACTGCTGGCTGCGTTAGACCCAAACTCCAAACCTGCCTTCAAGTCAGATCAGTCCTGACGCCAAGCGATGCTTGACTCCCCTCGACGGCGACGAGCCGAGCATGAGATGCCAGGATGTGTGTGTGTGAGCAGCAGCGTGGCTTCTTTGAGTGTTTATGGGTGTGTGTGTGTGTGTGCATGTGAGCAAAGTTGAGGAGGAGCGACGCCGGAGCCAGATTGTGTTTCAGTTTTACATCATCTTTTTCCCCCCTCCCTCCCAGCTTTCCTCTTCTTCCTTTCCTCCCATCACTCGCATTCCCAGCCCAGTCCCACTCTTCCATTCATCTCCCTCCTTCCTCTGTGTGTGAAGGAAATGCTGCCTCACTGCAGCGCGGCGCACTGAGCGTGTGCAGCATCGGGAGGATGTGAGCGGGTATTGGCTGACCGGCGGTGATCTAAGAAGTAGAAAAAAATAATAATACAGGCCAGCAGTTAAGGGTTCCCTCCACGGCCAAAAGGGATGAAGTCAAAGGGATCTTTGGGAGGATTTGTGCAGCAGGCTGCTGACTCACCACACACGCACACACACACACACATCATTTTTAAAATAATGAAGAGGAGGTAAAGCACTGATATCAAATTGTCATCAACATTTGGTCAAAAACGTAAATCAACATGACATCATTTGTTTCCAGACATCAAATCAACGTCAATTTGATGTCAAGTTTTGTGCAGCCATGTTGTTTTGATGTCAAATTTATTGATTAACAATGTATGATGCAGTGATTTGATGTGAGATTGATCATTTGGATGAACCTTTTTACAACCATAAGAAAGGCAAAGCTTCTAGGCTGTTTATCATGGTAGTCACAATCTTGACCAATCCTCAACATTTAATTGATGTGTAACCACTGAATGAAACCCATCTATCTGCCACAGGAGTCCTTCCTCTTGTGATAAAGATCTATGAGGAAAAACATTGCGTTCCTTCTTTTTTTTTTTTTTTTTTTTTTAAACCTGTCTTGTCCAGCATCGTTGCAAGCAGAATGATTGTCTGGCTGCTGTTTGGTGCCGGGCAAATTTACTCTATCAAGTAGGGATTTATACTGCA
>JAVQJG010129592.1:0-28320 GCA_036024015.1 Craterocephalus amniculus | reverse complement strand
TTTACTGGCTACTGTGATCTTTTTCACAATAATCCTTTGACTACTGTAATTCTCTGCTGTAATACAGAGGCTACTGTGATTTTATGACATGGGTGAGGTTTTCTTGTAAATTTTACAATATTACACTTTAAAATTAAAACACAGTAAGTTAACTGTGTTCAATATTGTAAATAACTGTACATTTCACATCCATTTGTTACAGTGTTTCTACAACAGTGAGTTTCTCCAAACTACAAGCTATTTTCCTGCTTGTAGGAACAGCACTATCACAGGTTAATTTCAATGAGAAATGTCTAAATTGCTTCAAAATCTCAGTTGATTAATGATTTTTTTTAGGTGTTTCATGCTGCAGATGCACTGTATTGTTTCTTTGTATAATTAATTCATATTCGGTTTATTTAATGGATCACCAGCTGCCCTCTTTCCAGAGCACAGAATGCTCGTCTAGCTGTGAAGCAGTGTGAAATGGCATCATTCAGGAAAAAATAAAGAATGTTTTTACGGGGAAAAAAGTTGACCTTTAAAAAAAATGTGTATTGTATTGTGTATAATATGTGTATTTGTGATTTTCTTACTTTTCTATTTTTCTTTTTGGTATAGATAAAGTTTTCTTGAGACAAACAATAAATGTTTTTCCTTCAGCTTGGCTTGCATCCAGTTTTGTTTCTTGGTGTTTTCATGATTGCAATAATTAGGTTCATTACAGTGCTCATTCGTTCTGAGCTGGTGGCTTTATTCCAGGCTCTGCACTCAGAAGTGTTTTGGATAAAAGCACAGCTCTTTGAATAATTTAAAAAGAAGGCTTTCTTGTGGTGGATGAAGTTAATTTCTGATCAAATTTGCACAAATTGGTTTTAAAAAAGGAAACTTGCCGCCTGTGAAATGTGAACATTTATATTGGACTTTTTCTGCATTTTTGTTTTGGATTTTATGGTGCGTTCCATTCTCGGAATTCCAAGTTGGCCAGAGTAAGGCATCATTATCAGTTTGGTGGCGATCCAACAGCACCAACTCGGACAAAAAAGAAGCGTCCAAAATAAGTAATTTGTGAGCGTCTACAAATGCTGATTTACACTAGGAATCACTGACCCAATGCAAGGAAAACTGCAGTTTGAGTGATAATTCAATAATCATAATAATAAACCAGACTTATAGATAAAAGTTCTCACAAGTAAGCCGACCGTAACAAATTAATGATAAGAACGACATGCTGTTGTTCATACTAGAGACCAAAGGGACAAAAAATGTATTATAGATCATTTTAATAAAGCAAGGGAGCAGCCATCTTTCCATCTGGTATCTCAGGGTCCTCTGCAAATTGTTAGTTCCCAGCTGTAAGTTCGGAGATTGCTTCATCAAAATTTTCTCAGAATTCCTAGTTCCGATGACAAGTGGAATGCACTTTCACTTTGTGTTACCACCACAGATTAGCCAGCTTTTTTCTGTGGGGGGAAAAAATCTGCTGTATTTCAGATGGAACAAGCTCTTATTTGCCCCCTAATGGCTGCTCCAGCCAGTAAGGCTGGAAAATTAACTGTCTCTCTATTTAAGGCTGATTTAAATTTCATGGATGTCAGGGTAAACATGGGCTATGCTTGATATTCCCTGGAATGCATCTGTTTTGACATATAGATATAAAAATCCCTCTGTAAAGATGTTCTGGGCTTGCAATCAATTATGAGGGGTAGACTCTCTGTGAACTTAATCAGAAATTGGGTTGGATGAAAAACCATCTTTTCTATAAAAGATCCAACAGTGGTTTGCTTGATGTTTCAAGTTTTTGTAATTCCTTTTTCAGATGTCATAAATGGTTTTCATTTAGCTCTGCTACCTCGGAGTTAAGCCCAAGGAAAGGAAAAGAATAGGTCTTTGGTTTTAGTCTTTATGTGTGGAATAATAAAATGTCATCATTTCTTTTGATTCTTTCAGTTTTCATCAACTTTGCTGCTGGCAGCTCAGGAAAAGGCTCCCAGGTAAGAAGAGCAACTAACTCCCTATTCTTTATTTCCTGTGTAAAAACAAGTTCTTTATCATTCTCTTCCTGTTCTTTCACTTGCTGTTGGTTTCCTGTCCACTGATATTTTTTTATATTTTATTTTAAATGGCTTGATTATCAGCCTCCTGATTATAAGAAGTTTGATTTGCTCAGCAAAATAAGTCAAAAGTCTTCCACCGAGATCAAGTTGATTTTCTCGCTTCTGCATTTTCTCTAGTCTGCAGTTGTTGCTTGATAAATAATTAACAAGTTTGGTTGCTATACTTCTTTTTGGTGTGAGGAGATGTTGACAGTAAGCCTCCTGGCAGATGTGCTTAGCATCACAGAAATGTGAAATTACTTTCTTGCTTTTTACTGATGTCAACTAATTCTCTTCCTGCTGAGGAAGTTAGGCTTTTTTGCTTTGTTGTAAATGCTGTTTCCAGTATAACCCCTCCATGTGATCTCTGAAAACAGGAGAAAAAAATCTTGGTTGGATTGCATTAATGAGAACCAAAGGACGAAATTGGTCTTTTAATTTAAACAAAAAAAAAAAAGAAATCAGTTTTCCCTCCTAAGATCTTCGTGCTGCACCATCAGTGTACTTATTAGACAAAATACTCAGGAGATGCATACTTCTTTTCTACAAAGAACCATTTCAGACAACTGCATATCGAGATGATAAAGCAAAGATTTAAATGTGCCCATTCAAGGGAGGAAAGCCATTAGAAGAGTTTTCACAAGGCTAGAAATATAATCAGGAATAAAAGTCATGTGTAATGTGGTGGGGAAAAAAGCATCATAAATGCTGGGAAACTGGCTTATGGATTTCTTTTGTGACTAAAAAGTTATCATGCATTTACTCATACTCTTGAAACATGTTTGCAAATATTTCTGTCTTGTCCCCGATCATTGACCCTAACATGTAGCGAGTGGTTTGTGATGGGTTAGAGTTGGTGATGGTGAGTGTTGCCTGGTCATAACCGGTCTGCCCCAACCAATGAGTTTCTCACTAAAAAGCTAAGAAGCTAAGGCACAGCTGCAAACTATAAATCAGCTTGTTAAGCAACAACATTAACAAATTAAAGAGGAATACAAATTTGTAGGTCAATGAGGTGCTCCAGTTTAGTTGAGGGGGTCATGGAAATACCATGAGGACCACAACAGGCGTGGCTGTCATTTGCATACAACACACCTTAAAACACACACTCATAACAAATGAGTGGCCTCTAAAAGCAAACAAATTTGATGTATTAATTCAAACTCAAAGAGGCTTGTGAACAAAGACATTAATTACTGCAAACTCCATGGGGTCTTCCTGAGTTGCTTGAGTTACTACATGGCCTACTTTACTCCAGCTTACGAGGCAACTATATGCCAGTGTGATTCACAAGAGCACGCCCTCAGGAAAATTCATGGCGCCCAGCTCCTGGCTTTATGTCTAGGAAAGGAATGCAAGATCAAAAAGGAATCAGCACCTTGTTCAAGCGTCTTCTGGAAGTAACAACATTAAAGCTCTACGAGCTAACTAATGCCACTTATGGAGCTTTGTAGAATAATTGGAAGTTTTTTTAGGATTAAATTGATGTGCAGATACTGTGTCCAATCACCTCATAGTTCAGGGCTACCCAGTTTAATTTCATGAGGACCACAGCCCTGCAGATTTTCAGTGTTTCTTCGGTCCAACAAATGAATTCTGAATCAAATGAATGAATCATTGTACAGACCTTTAAAGGCTGTTGGATCTACTGGATTTGAGTCAGGTATGTTGGAGCATGAAAACATTGAAAACCTGCATGAGTACAGCCCGCGCGGGAACAAACTGAGTAGCCCTGTCAGAGTTTATTTTTATAACAGTAAATTTTTTTTTTTTTTTTGAAACAGTAGATTTAAGATGATTTTATAAAACAGTCTTTTGCATCATGTTTCTTGCACACTCAGTTACCAAAAGGCTTTCTGTTCTTTAAACACTAAGGACATTTCAGTTGAATAAAAAAAAAATCAAGCAGTATGACAACAATACATAAACAATCCAACTATATATTGAATGAATAAATGTAATGACAACAATAAGAGTTAATAAACAAAAAACCTGTAAACATAAAAACAAAATAAGCAAAAGAGGATTTAAAGGGAATCTTTGTAATATTGTGTAAAGGACGGATAAAGGTATGATGGTTAAATAGTTTTTAAAATTGATTTATTTATTTATTTTTGCTGTTTCTATCTAAGAAGTACAGAAAGATGGATGCTGTTTTTGAAATTCGCCTGTAAAATATAAGTTTACTACAAATCCCAGGAAGTTGTAGGCAGGGTTCTCACTTTACAATAGAGAATCTTTTACACTAAGGCGGAAATAAGAATCAAACTGTTGACAGTTGAAATCATTGAGAAATGGGTTTTGTCTTCTCAGAGTCAAACACGATATGTAATAGTGTTTCATCCTTGTTGTCACAAAAGAAACAAGGAAAGCTTATGTCTGTATGTTTGGACTCATTGGTATTCATTGGATTTATCATTTTACTAGCAATGCAAACTGTATTATCTAGATGATTTGCATCTAATAGACTTAATCTTTCTGTGAAGGCCTTTTAACTGTTGTTTGCACAGAGATTTTTTCCCATCATCCTCAAACCAAACAATCAGCACAGGAGATCTGGTGCTGCACTTGAGAGAATTCCCCATCTCACTTCAAACACCTGAGATCCTCCCATCATAATTTAAATCTGGCTGTGGTAGTGTGTAGATATGGTGTAACAATCATCTTGGAGTGCACTCACTGTTTGCAACCTCACACCTCATTTACTCTGCTTTGATAAATATTGATATCTATAAGAGGTTTATATGGCCTTATAAGCTACATCATGTACTTTTTTTTTTTTTTTTCTGTCACTTGTCAGCCGTCCACATGCTGTTGGATAAACATGGGTATCAACAATGACAGTTAACAACGACCAACAATCTTTTGATATATCTTTTATGGTATTAAAATAAGAAATACCAGCAAAGCACAGGTGTTTTCAAAAGAACAGAAAGGAATAGGATGATTTACTGAATAAATTTTCATAGATGTACATTAGTCTTAAACTGTTTTCGACCGTTGGTGCTGCATGCGTTACACAAATGTCTGATTCAGTTAGATTGGAAATTTAAGGTCATGTTTACACAACAACACTGCTACCCAATTTGTATTTTTTTCCCCCTCTTTGCTGGATCGAGAAGCTGCATTTATACAAGTGCAGAATTAATCAGCCACTGACACGACTTCAAATTGAGTGAATGCGATGTAGTTCGCATGCCAGGCCTTTAGATGGCAGTCAAACCTTTCAACAATGCACAATGTTTACACAAATTCCTACAACTTTAAACCGGAAGACATCATCTTCGCTAGCCCGTCCTCAAAACTTTGCAGAGTCGGCCCCCCAACCCCTCGACACTGCATCGCCGTCTACAAGACATGCCAGATCGCAACACAAACATTGCATCTTGCTCTCACAGCGGTGTCGAGTAAACCTGTTCTAAGACTTTATTGGTTAGCTGGAAGGAAATCATTGTATCAGCCAGATAAAACGATATGAAATTACTTTAAGCACCACAACTGTAACTTACTGGGGAAATTTGTAGCAAGCTGTGTGATGTCCTGCACCCTCTAACTTTACAGCATCCTTCAGCAACATGGAGCATTTCCAGTGCAAGTATGCTACTGATGTGTTGGACAGATGTATACATCTCATAGGCTCGCGTATGGAAAACAGATCCCACACTTTGAAGATGGCATGAAACATTTAATGAACAGCAAAAGTTTGAACTGGACGTGAGGTTGAGGAAAAAAGAAGTACAGGTACTGTGATTATTTATCGCTGCAGGGCTTCACAAAGATTTTAAACAACAAGTATACAACATTTTTGCTCATGTAAGCAGGAGTGCCTTTTATCTCGTGAGCCTAAAGGAACAGTGAGATAATGCATGCAGAAGGACAACACAGTATGAATAATTACTTTCTAACCTCCTGCTGACAGTCGTGCTAAGCCAGTGAAAGGCCTCAGCAGGGTAATGCTCATGACTTCAATTCTTTTCTGTTTGCAAGATATAGAAGGGCATCTTAAAAAGAATTTGTGGGGCCCAAGTAGGAAGCCTTCCTTAAAAGGATCAGCTTTTTTTTGATGCCACTAGATGTGAGAGAAAGCTGTCATGAACCATTTGCAAAAACAGAACCAGTGCAGCACAAGAAGTTCATGAAGTGCTGAATTTCACCCTGAAGCTGTTTGGAATAAGACGAGGTGTGCTTCACTGGCAGGAGAAATCTGAAATGACGCGTTACTAGTGTTTCTGTAAACCATCTCAACTAGAAACCATGGATAGTTTCTCATCTTTAAGCAGCTTGTGCTCAGTCTAAGGTACATAATCAGCTACTTGAAGCAAAAGGGCCCTCCTTTGACAACATCCTCCATACAACTCACTATGTCTGCTCTTTGTGCTTTCTGCCAACATCACCTTTTTAGTCCAAATAGCTGCCTTTCCATTCACAGAAGAGCCTCCCACATTTCCCCTCAGGCAGTGCTTTTAACAATGGCAAACCCAGAAAGAGTGTTTTATGTATGAATCATCTCTAAAACTCCTTTGCATTGACCTCAGCTCGGCAGAGGAGATGGGTATTGTAAACCTGCAAGAAAGCTGCTAATGTTCACCTGAAGAACCCAGCAGCCACTGAACAGAAACGGTGGAAAACAACAGTCCTCAGGCAGTTTTTACTTCTATGCGTCCACAAAGACTTATTAGATAATCAGATGGGTTGTTCTGTCTGGAAGTGCTACATTTGTTCTAAGTGAGGGAGGATGTATGGGAAAGGTAAGGCAGCAAATAAAAGTCTTGCTCACTGTTTATTCTCCAGACAGAGTACCCGTGTATTTCTCACATGGTTTCAGTCAGACCTTGCAGACATGTTTTTTTATTAGTAATAAAAGGTAGTCCAAAGGTGTTTGGAAAAAAAATCTGAGATTTTCCTTTAAGTCCAAGCTAACATTTGTTCATTTTCAGGCTCCACATTTTATTATCAGGTCATGACAGGAAGAATTCTAAGAACAGAGGACAGAGAGAGTGAAACAAAGTCATAGTGCAGCTTATAGATCATACATGAGCTTATTTCTTGGGGAAAACAATTGATCCAGATTTCAAGTAAACAAAGGAAACCGATAGAAATTGATGATATTATTATTGCTGTATTTATGATAGAAACTGTGCATTAAACTGAAAATATGTACAAGATTGACCAATGATAAATTAAGAGTTATACTCCTTATGGCATTTACTTTTTCCATTTACACTTTAAATTGGGAAAGCACCTTGTGAGAAATGCTGCTGAAGCACGCTGTGCTGTTTCTCATTAGATCACTGTGTTCACTTGCTTAGCTACTGACACCACATCTGTATTGTTGCCCACTGTACTTTATGAGAACTTACATCTGACACTTATAATACTGCACAGTACTCAGCTTGCCTTCGCCTGCTGTTGCTTAGGCATCGAGACGTGCCAAGTATTCCTGTTGCATTCATGCAGTATCTTGCTGGGAATATTAACAAATACTGAGAAATCATCTAAAGAAGATAGACATCAGAGCTTAGCTAGTAATTGGTAAGTGTGACCGTTTTTGAAACATTAATGGTTTCAGACCATTTCATTGAGAGGCCATAGAGTTTGATGCGACCTTAAATAACTTTCACAGCAGGGCTTGACTGTAATGGTTGTCCGTTACTCCAGGCAACCAGATTTGGATCACTGTCAACAATTTTGTTCAGTCTGGTCGCCTCTGTTGGAAACAGTTCTGCTTAGAAAAGCAGAGCTGACCCCACCCGTGACTGATCTTCTACCTAACAAGAGAAATACAGTATTTCCCTGTTTAAGTAATTCTGAAATAACAAAGAAAAAAATATTGTTAAAATGAAAACAAATCACCACCCTGTCTGGGAGGATTTGCTTTGCTTATACTGATAAACAAAAGATGGATGGATAAATTGGGTTAGAATCAGTGGTTAAAACGGTACGTGTAGAATTTGATGTTGAGGCACAGTAGGGAAAATTATGCAAATGATTACAGAAAACTGAATTGGCTTTGTTCTCAACAGAAAAATACAGGCTGGAGTAACAGGCAAAATACATACATAGCATTCTAACGCGCCATAAAAATATGGCATTTCTTAAGTAATAATGTTGCGAATTCACCAAAGGGCCACATTTAAATCCGCATTGATGACTAGAGAAAAAAGGCTGCCACTGTGAGTGCTTTGATGAGCCTCATCAGAGCATTCAGCCTCTCCATTTAGAGAGGGTAAACCATGAAGGAAATTCAGTTGCAAAAAGGATTTGAAAATGCAAAAGTGGGTTTGTGAAATGGAAATTTGTAACTAAATGTAGAATTGTGTTATTAATTTTCCTTTTAGAAATAGCATTTGAAAGTTAATTTACACATCACAGTACTTAATAATGAATAAATGATATTATAATTGATATTTCAACATGGATTCCTTCAATTTAAAAAGTGTGATTACAAAAAACTGCAATTAAATTTTTTGTTTCAAATAATTATTTTACTTAGTTTAAACTATATATTTATATACTTATTTCACAATTAATTATTTATCCTCAAATTGCGGTATTGCAATTTCAAAGACCCTCCTGTTCTTTGTACTGCAGCCACTTCTAAAAGTCATAGAATAAAACAAGACGGTTTAGAACTAATTGGAGTTTGAAATTAGCAATTTCAGACTTGCATTGCGGAACTTTTTAGGAAAAGTCCATCCCCCCCCGTAGTTATCTTTTCAAATACTGTATATTCCTTCCATGAGGACTTTTTACCTCCAGGCCACGCAATATGGGGAAATGTTCCTGATAAGTCGATTGCCGAAACAGGGTAGGACGTCTTTGTGTTGCGACTTGTCTGGAACATTTCTCGTACATTCAGGAAAAAAAATTGCTGCAACATTTCCCCTCGTATGACATAGCAGGTAGATGTCAGCTCCAGTGGTGTACGGCCCAGTTTAACCACTGGTTATAGACCATTTTGAAGGATAAGGAAGTACACCTATGAATATTCAAAAGAAATAACCAAGAGAGAATACTCTACTGTTGCTGCATTTTGTCTTGAGGTGAATTCCTCTCAGTGGATTTCCAAGCTGGAAATCAAACCAGCCTTTCAAGAGTTGAACATTCAACCTTTTTTAATTTCTCCCACTAATGACATTACCTTGCAAATGTGAAATTTGAATTCATCTGCGTTGGTCTTTTGTTCGAGTTTTTAATTTGATTAATTTTTTTTTTAAAGATGATTAATACAGCTGAGTCTCTTGTTCTTAATCACATCCATGATGCTTGTTGCCATAGATACCTTCCAAGGCTATAGCTGTCACATTTTATGCTGGTTAATTACATATAAAAAGTTACCTATGCGGGATGTTTCTAATTACACAGTGTCACTTGTCTTGGTAGTCTGCATGGTAACAATGAGAAATGTGATGTATCCTGGCATTAGGATGCAATAATCAGATCTACCTGCAGAACAAACTGAGTTAAACAAATCTGGTCTAAAGGTCTAAATAAAACTTCTGTTATGTTTCTTAGAGACGCAGAGTTTCTGCAAATGAAGTTTGTTTTGTACATTTTGCTCTTTGGTTCTTTTGTTTTTTATTCTTATCAGGCTAAATATTTTAGAATTTTACTTAGCTGGCCAAAGACGGTAATGGTTTTTAAAATGTGTGCAATGTTGTTTTGTTTAGATTTTTTTCTTTTTAAATTATTGTTCAGTTAGTTATCTCAAATAGATGGGAACTGTCTTCTTTTGTAAAAGCATCTATTACACGATATGTTGGGTGATACGTTATTTTCAGCCTTAAATCACTATACATTTGTTGTATTCTTTAGATAATTCTCTAGATAATTCGCACCTTCAAGCATTCATTCTGTTTATTTAAGAAATGCAAATAACGTATTATGTTATTTCTTTAATTAGTCTATTACTACAATAATAATATAAAAACAACAAATAATTTATAAAGTACATGCCTCCCCTTAAAATACAGGGACACGACGAAGCTAGCACAAAAAAACATTTCTGATCAGATTTAGATCATATCTGTTATTTTTAGACGTTATATGACTATTGGCATGATTATAAGCTGAAATTGGTCTAACTGACAGAAAATCTTTGGATTTTCAGATCTTCAAGAAACCTTAGCTATCAGGACACCCACTTGTTAGGTTAACTTGGAATTGTAAATTCATGATTGTGCATGTCTGTCTGTTTTGATGTTGGCCCTGTGATCAGTGACCTTTCCAATGTTTACTCTGCCTCTTGCCCTATATGACAGCTGGTATGGGCCCTATCCTCCAGCGACCTTGCACATGATGAAGCGAGTATAAAAAATGGATGGATGGATTGAGTTACTGTTGCTCACTGGGGCTGTTCTGTTTTCTTATATCCCAAACCTAAATGGCTGTTTTATAGTGCCCCAACTCACAGGTCTTACAAAGCAGCATTTTTAATGATATCTCATGACACTTTGCAGAAAGGTTGATATAATTACTTTCTTGACCAGATCTTTTTTTTAAATTCTATACAAACAGATTTCATTTTTTTCATCAGTCTATCACATAAAATCCAAATAATTGAGTTAATTCCAAGCTATGATACTAAACAAGAAGGCTGTATACACTTTTGCACTTCATTGTAGGAGTGACACATGATTTACAGCAGTGTGCATTAAAGGAAGATTCACACATGAGTAAACATGCGATAACCGGGTGACTCATGGCACGGTTAATAGGTTTTGGGAAAACAACAGTCCTCTAGAACACTGATCAGTGTGCTCTATTTGAATCTTTCTGCAAAGGCAGTTTTATATTTCATGAATAATTACTATTAGCACACATTGTCTTGAACTAAAATATCATTCAGCAAAATATCATTATGTTTTCACATCTTACCCGGTTAAAATTTGAAGCAGAATTTTATCTATTATTTATTCTAAAATGATGTTAAATAAGAAAATGACCAATTGGTTGATCCATTAGTTCCAAAATCTGTTAGTTTTGTTGATAGTGAACAACTTTTAGTGAGTCTTTTGAGCACATTGTGAACTTATTATTATGTTTTTCCTTCCACAGAATAAGGTGGAATCATTAAAAATGTTAAGCCATTTAAAGAAAACTTTGGTACCTGGTGATGCGTAACCATGATTTCCAAATTGTTGGGATGCTGTGTAAAATTCAAATAAAAACATTAAAAATGTGGAAGTCTCATAAATCAACATCTTATAAGTACCTTATTGAACATATCAGATACATTTTAGTTTTCACAAGGATTTTTTTTGCTCATCTTGAATTTGCCAGCAGCAACAGATCTTTTATAGGTTTGTCGTGGGCAACACTTCCAGAAATCATTGTCTCTTTACGGTTCACTCTGTCGTCCATGGATGAAGGTTAAAGCTATCATGAAAAGAAGAAGCCATATGCGAACATGATTCACAAAATTCTTCTCTGAGCCAAAGATAATTTAGAACAGATGGAGACAAAGCAGGAAAATGAGCTCTGACGAGTCAAATTTGAAATTATTTTTGGGAATTATGGATGCTGCATAGACTAAAGAGGAGAAATAACCACTGGGTTGTTACCTGTGCTCAGTTCAAAGCCTGGATCTGTGAGTGTGTAGGTGTGGACTAGAAGCTTGAATCCTTTATTAGATATCTATTTCCATACATTCCGAAGCTGGTCTCCTCAGTTCCTAGACTTTTATAGACCGTTTTTAAAAGAAGAGAGGCTGCTATACAGTTGGGAAAAATGTGGCTTTGTCGTAACATTTTTGACATGCTTCTCAAACATCACATTCAACAAATTTTTTCAACAATTTGATTTATCTTCTGTTTTTCTATTCTTTAGCTTCGGATTACACATAAAAATCCAAGTCATTGGGTCATTACATATCAGTGTCCTTGTGATTTAATAAATGAGTTTTGAATAAAATGTTAAGTCTGCCTGTACTTTGGCCACCTGGCTGTTGCATTTAATTCTTAAACAGCTCAATACCTCTAAAAGGATCCAAAAAATGAAGCTGATCTTTCTGATACTTAAGCAGTTTTTTGTCTTCTTTACATGTCAAAATTCTGAAAAACCTGCAACCTTCCATCACTTTTCCTGTCAGTGGACAGAAAGTTAATGTGACCTGATGAGCCCTTCACATCCGGAAAATGTCTTTGCCCTTGGGATTTGAGAGATGGAGCAGTGCAGAATATATGAAGAGGTTTCAAATCAAAGGCAGGGATCAAGAGGTTGCCGTTGTGGGTGCCATTGATTACATAATCATATTAAGTAAGCTGAACACATGCCTGAAGTTTACACATGTAGACTTCTGTTCTTCTGAGGTTAAACACAAGTAACAATCTTTACCTGTGTCAGTGTTGCTGATGGTGGTGCTTAAGATCAAAAAGATCAAAAATACCAAAAGACGATGTAACTAATCTCTTCAGATGGACAGTGCAGACTCGTAGCAATTTATTTTTAACACCTGTGTGGGTGCCTGATTTCCACTGCAAAGTCTGACAGCCTGCAGTCAGACAGGATTAAGGAGAGTGCTACTTGGCTACAGAGGCACACAAGGCCAAAAAGAGCTGGATTCTGAGCTGAAACATTAATCTCTGAGTAACAGTAAAAATTATATGAGACCTGATCTGAGTTCACTCTGCTGCAGAAAATGAGATCATTTATCAGAGAAGGATTGTGTCCCCTCACTGTAGGGATTTTATGAAGTGATACCATGACGCTGGGCATAAAAAATGTTTTAGGAAGGAACCAATAAGCATCTTCTGGACCATATAAATCCGATATACATTCATCTTGCTGATGCATGATTTAGTTTTTTAATGAAAAAGTGTACTTAATCAATCAACAATGTTCAGATTTTTATAAAAATACAGATAAAAAAGAAAAGAAAGAAAAGCAGATACTTTTTCCATACTGGTGGTTGACTGGTGACAAAACTTTTGCTGAAAAGAACTGTAATCAAAACAGGGCCAGTTGGACCTGAAATGAGTTTGTTTCATGTATGCATTTATTTGAAGAAGATAACAGACTCCTCCAGAGGTCTGCAGTGATCTCATCATATGCCACTATCCATTGTCTGCTCAGTGAAGCTGAAGCTCCAGAAAGGCTTAATTCACATGCTGCTTCAGTTTCTGCTCAAACTGCACGTGTTTCCATTCCGCTGCTCACTGATTTAAGAAAAAAGTTGTGGGATGTCTTTAAATCATTTCTCTTTTGTCTTTTCTTAGGTAAATTTGGAAAATATAAAAAGTATGAATACATATAAACTCAATCACCATTTTATTTATTTTAAGGAGAAGATTGGAAATAAGTTAGTGTTACTTCCCAACCTCATTTGTTCCTTTTTTCTCTTTATTTTCAGTATTTGGAGTTATATGCCAATGAAAGGCTTCATGACTATAATCCTTCCAGTATATTTCAGTCACATCTATTGGACCCTGGATGTGAATAGTTCATTTTGAATGTGTTAGTGGAAGCATTCCTGGTGAGGGGGATGAAATAAAATTCTGAAAATCCAAGCTGAATTATGTGTCCATGAGTTTAAAGGCTAGAGACAGAAAAAAACATTACGCGGATATTTGCAATGCTGCAAGACAGAAGCAATTATTTTATCTCCCATCATGTCAATCACTGAAAAATAAATCTCCAATGCACGAGCATGTGCACGACAAACCCGAGTCTTGCTGGATGATGTTGTCTTAGAAAAGCCTGTGCCATGTTCATCTTATTTGCCAGATAACCCACTGTTTTGTTGCCGGAGGCAGCTGCAGAAAGACCTGCTCTGTGCCAAAATAGTATTCAACTGGAATGAATGAGGAGGCTATTTTTCCCCCCTCAGACCCAATACAGCTTAACTTATCACATCCCCTAACAGGGGAAACTCACAACAAGATAGAAACAGACAAACTGATGTAACTGCATTCAAATGTACATCACTGAAAGAAAACACAAAGAAAAGCAGGTTTGTATAAAACCCTGCGCATATGAGAGTCCTGCTCCCTCTTTGCAGCCAGTGCTATTAGTGATGTTTGACAGAGCTGTTAATTCAGTTTTGCTTGGCAGTCACAGTACAGCGGTTTACTGCTTTCTTCCTGCTGAAGACTGAAGCGATGCTGGAGAAGTCGGGTTGAACAACAAGTGCTAATCCTCTGCCACAATTACCATCCGTACCATTTCCTGTGCTCCCTCATTTGCTTTATGATTGTTTGTGTCAAGTTGTGAAGTAGTTTCCCTTTTCATAATATCCTGTTATATAAGATGCATTTTCAAGTCTGAGAGATTTTATGAGTAATTATCTGATAATGAGCCAGTTTTACCTGTCTTCTCCATTTTTCCTTTTCTTTTTTTTTCCTGGAGGTACCTCTGTCTTCAGCTGAGAAAATTATTTCAAATGAGGAATGTCTGATGAGATGAGTCAGAAACCTTGTGGGCATGACTAATACTACTGAGTCCAATTAAGCTGATGTACCCACTGAATCAAATCACCCTTTTATGATTTCATCTAACTCTCACCTGAGAAGAAGAAAGGGGGAAAATACATTGAAGATGGAGAACCTGACATGAATTATTGCTGTTAATATATCTGTGTACATGCAGAGCTTATTTCTCCATCTCATTCGATGCTTGTCAAAATGCTTTGCTTTGAATTAGAGGAAGCGCATAAAACCTGCCCCATGAAAAAGTAAATCACGTATTACCGTGGCAGAAAGAGGAGGCTGTTCATGTAAAGAAAACAGACTAAATTAATTAGAAAATTGGAAGTCTTGTAAATGAGCTGAGTTGTAATCAAGCTGATTGACAGAACTGTCGTCAAACTACTGTGATCCCCTGTAAGCATTCTACCACACCCACTGAGACTGAATTTATGACTTAGTTAAGCTCCTTGAAGTCTGCAACAGCTAGCCGTTGAAATGATGTTAGTCTAGGGGAAGTCATAAATCAAACCCAGTTTGTCATTATCTATTAATACTGTGCTGCTCGCGCTCTGGAGCTGTGGAAACAGTCATAACGTACATGTTATTGCCTCCACCCAAGATGGAAAAATTTCCTGGGAAAGTATGAGTTAGAAAACAGTTCCTCAAAGTTCCACTGGCATGTGATTGATTCAGTTATCCCCTCCGTGGTTTGCACTGTGCACTGACAGCGCTGGAGGTGGAACTGTGCCTTAATTGAGCTGAATACTCAGAGCTTAAATGCTGCAGGCACAAAACCCACACAATTAGGAAGGACTAATGACGTGAGGCATTGCCCATTATTTCTCCAAATAAGCCATAGGGGGTTCTTTACTTAGTATCATTAATTCTTCATTAGTGATTAGGAAGAGGAAATAGAGTATTTAGCTTAAAATAAGTATTTTCTCACAATCCATTATGTGTTGTTATAACAAAGTGCATGCATGAAGGTTATATAAATTACTCTAAGAAGTGTCTGTCTTTTCAGAGCCATGATGAGATGCATGTTGTTGACAACAATCAACTTGGTAAGTCTGATTTTTCTTTTTTTTATTCATAGTCAAACTGCGGCTGTATAAAAGATCAAAACGGCAATTGGCTGTGCATGTGGGGTGCCAGTGCTTATGGAAGAAGAAAGAATAAGATGACAATATTTTTTTCATTTCTCTGAAAGGAGTCAGAAATTCACAAGACTGAATTTGATTAATTGCAAGAGGCTACAGTTTCGTGACCAGGAGGAGTAGCTGCATTACCTGTGTCTTGTAACTTCCCTTATCTAAATGGAGGTAATCTCCTGTTAGATGACATACAGACTGGATCCCCAGGAGGTAACTTTTTATGACCATGCATGTCCAAACTTGCAAATACTTAGAATCACAGTTGTCACAGTTGACGCTAATCTGTTAGCCCACAGTGGGAAAGCTCTGTTGCCACATTGCAGTAGGGGATTTTCCTCCTGTAGCATATACAGGTCCACTAACCCCTTCTGCCTCGACCTCACCCTCTTCATCTTCCTCTTCCTCTCCTTCTCACTTCATCAGATCATCTCTGAGTCTACAGGTCATTATTTAAGTTTTATTAAGAATTATCATTTTCATTTGGAATTGTGTTTACCTATGGTCATTCTTAGCCTTTTTAAAAAAGGGTTAAAATAAAGGAGGGAATAACACATTAATGTAAACATGGCCAATGTTTGTTTTATTTTTTAGTAGATTATAGTATATCATTTGAGTTGTTTTTCTGTTTCCACTTCATTTCATTGCTTCATTGCTTTAAAAATGTGTGCATATGTGGTATGCAGAATATATGAGGTAGCCAAACTCTCACTACACATCGTTCTACACCAGATTGTGTGAAGAAAATAGCGTAGAGTTCACACCTGCTCCATAACACCCACACAAATAACTACAGGATAGAATTCAGATGGTATTTCTAAACACACACTGTAGTTAAAGCTAGGGAATAAACTCTATAAACCTACATATTACAGTTATTAGCCCTACCCTAGATTTATGTAAGTTCAGAAAATAACAGCCTAGTGAATTTGACAATAAATCATAAAATACATGAAGTAATTACATTAAATTCTAACAGCTAAATTTGCTCAGTATTTTGTGTTACTACTTGAAAAATCAGCAGAACCTGATCCCACGGCACAGAAATTGTCGTCATGATTGAGACTCAAAGGACTGTTGAGTTCTGCATGTCAGTGTGTGATGTAAATGTAATCAGAGGGCCTGTGTGTCCTTTATTACAGTCAGCATTGTAAATGAAAATGAAAATAGAAACAAACCTTGATGAAAATCAGGTGAACCCTTTTTTCTTTGCATCCTTCTGAAAACAAATCAGCTTTTTTCTTTTTTAGAAATCAAACCATATAGCTGGATTTTTGACCGCACACATTATTATCACACATATTTTTTCACAATTACAGCTACAGTACAGATTTATTTATTTCTTCTCTAACTGATTCAGTCATTTTATTTCTCACGATCATGTTAAGCACTGCTTTTTAAAATAAAATAAGGAACAACAGAAGGAACAACCGCATTTAAACAAATAAAATCTTTACTTGTTGTTTTTCATTCGTGAGAGAACTGATTGTTGCAAAAGTCTAAGCATGTTGTTTCTTGCTTATATCATGAATAGTTATGGTTAAATGGAGAAACGCTGGGTGCTGGGAAGTTTAAATGGCAGGTAGCAGATATTGAAATCTGTAAAATCCCTGCCTTGAAAATCTAAGTCAGAGAATATGTCTGGCTTCATAAATATAGTCTCATCCCTTCATTGATTTGACAGCAGCCATGAATTCCATAAGTAGAGCAAATAAAAAAATCTCATGCATGCCATTCATGCTTCATGAAGTTCATACAATCACCATCTGGAAGCGATTTTTCAGGAACCTACATGTGAGTTTGAAGCCTGTTTTCTGGACTTATGCCTGTTCGCTCAACTAGGTCACAGCGGATGCAAAAGCACACAAAAGCAGGTTCATAATGCTCTCATTTGGCTCCTCGGTATGATAGAAAATACAAACAGACGTCTACCTGAGACATGGAGCTACAATGACTGCTTCCGCCACAGTAATTACTATCAGAGGCAAGCCTGCATTCAGAGAAGGATGTTTGTGGGCAATTATTTAAAAAATATGTAACGGAGAGGAGGATTTCCTGTAGAGTAAAAAAAACAAATACTACTAGTATCCTGCCACTTTTAGGTGCATCCCTTCTCCAACCGACTTGAATCAAATGAAAGCCTCATTGCCAGGCCTCTGAAGAGCTGAATGACATGCAGATGTTGGAATCCAACCATTTGATTTAGCTGTGCTGGAGATGGGATGCTTCTAAAAGCTGCAGGATAGAAACTCTCGAGAACTACTTGGGCACCCCTGGCTGGGCCATGGAATAGAAGAGCTGTGGATTTTATGAAGTATCTTTCTACTTATCTTTTTACAAGCTTGCTGATGTCTGATTCCAGATGTGACCAGAATTCAGTTCAGAAGCTCAAAGCTTGACATCAATCAATCTAAGTTTAATTTGTTGTAGACATGTTTTTTTGATTGATTTCTATACCGTCCAGAGAACTGTTCTAAAATGCATCAGGCATCATTTACAAAATGATATAAAATATAGAAAATGAACATTTTATATCTAAAGTTCAGATGCGGAACATTTTTATCAGGGGTGCATTGAATGTTTGTTTTTTTCTACTGAGTTTTATATATTTGTTCACAGTGAACCACCATTTCAAATTTAGCTTTCCTCTGAAAAAGTGTTCTTGGTCTCCAGATCTCCACCATGACCTTTCCTTTTTTAAATGCAAACTCTTAATTGCATCACAAACCATAAAAAGAAATGTTATTCAAGGCACTTGGCAGTTTTTTTTAGCCTCCTGACTTTGTGGTGATCAGTTATACCATTTTGTGAAGCAGTGACTTAGGAGGATCCATGACTGTCAATTACAATTGAGTTAAAGAGGCAGGATATTTTCAGAGGTTTGCAATTTGCATCATGTGACCTTTCCCTTTAATGACAGTGAAAAATCTGGAGCTCCAAAAATGTAATTAAGGTCTGACCCTTTAAATACATTTTTCATTTAAAACAATGATGCATACGTTTCAGACCTTAAAAATGTGTTTCTGACTCATTTTGATGGCACACTGACATTCATTATGTACATTTCTAGAGTAGTTGTTACCCTGCAGTCAGCTGAGAAACATTTCACAGTGAACTGCATTTCACAGCTTTTTTTCCAAGCTCAGGGAGTCAGGTGACAGTTGCAAGTTTTTTCTTTACGGTCCCACATCACACACCAGGAATTGGATATCAGCATA
This sequence comes from Craterocephalus amniculus, assembly GCA_036024015.1. Lineage (NCBI taxonomy): Eukaryota > Metazoa > Chordata > Actinopteri > Atheriniformes > Atherinidae > Craterocephalus > Craterocephalus amniculus. Next base: position 9,472 of record JAVQJG010129592.1, on the reverse strand, counting down.
CTGGCACATTTTAAAAAGCAATTCAGCAAAGAAACCGAAAGAGAAAATATTGGAAGATACAAAGAAAAGAGAGAAAGTGACAGAGCGAAGGATGAGCCGGGAGTGAACATCAGACTGACTTTTCCTGGCTAGAGAGGGTTCAGAAAACAGATATGATGTAATATGGATGCCAATTTGATACGATTGCTCATGTGCAAAAATCTGCCAGAGTTCAGTAGTGCTGCTCTACCTCACAGAAGTTTGTAAACCTTAAAACTATGTGCCTCTTACTCATATACAAAGTATACACCAACCTTTATTATGCACATTTTTGGTCCAAAGACTACACTGGAGCACCCAGGGACTGATATTCTGCAACACAACTTTGATGTCCAGCCTGGCATGACACACCATTTTCCTATATGGTACATACACTTACAGATAACTATTGTTCTGTCATGTTACAAAAAAACCCCCAAAAAACACTGACTGTTGAATCAAATAGGCCAAGAACAGGGAGGAAATGAGGAAAAAGAAAGTGTATAAGCCTGACACAGGAAGAGAATAAGGATTAGATTGGATTTTGCTGCTGGAGATAGCCCAGTGAAAAAACAAGATGACAGACAAATGCAGAGTTTGCTTTGTTGTTGCTATCAGTGAGTAATAACTGATTCGCTCCCTTGTTCTGTGTCGCCTCTGCTTTGCTCGGTGAAGTTGCTGATGTTTAGTTTTATAATCATGAAGGAATCATTATCATTTCGCCCTCTGCTCTGCGTACATCGTAAATCAAAGGAAAATGAAACACTGCTTAATTCTCAAATAAATACTATCGAAACCTTTTTACATTCTAAATATTTACTTTAATACTCTGTATTACAACCAACTGTGTTATTTATGTCCGATCGTAACATAACGTATAACCTTATTATCATCTCAGCCAAACTCTCAGGGGCTTTAAATCTCTTCTTTCGTTCACTTTTAAAGTCTTAAATATAAAAGTAACGGCATTGCTTAAATGTTGAAAACACTTCCATGCTCAACTTTTTGGAGTGCCTTTTTGCAATCGGCCCATCTTTCACGTTTTTACAGTTTAATAGTAAACAAAAAAATGGAGAAATGTGTCACAAACCTGCTGTTTCTCATAAACATACAAAACGCATAGGGATCTCTAAAGCATATTGCTGTTAAAAATTCTGCATGCTTTATCTTCTTTGCAGAGATAGTTAAAACCTTAGAGAGTGTATCCGACCTAAACTGCCTGAAGACAAGAAATTGTGCTAAAACATGCTAAAATTCCCATAGAGCAGTTTGAAAACATGCTTATACCTGCTTTCTGTCAGTGCCTAGGGCTTTATTAAATATATCATGACTTCCCGCTGAACCTTTAACACACTGAATCATAAAATCCTTTGAATCACATTTTTTGTGGACTTTAATTTTGGCCTCGGTATCAGAAATGGTCTGCGAGCTAAGAGGAGCACACTTTCAATCACTGAAGCAGCAAATTTTCAAATATTAGACAGCTTAATTTTTACCCCGTTTTTCATTCAGTCTGCTTCAAATCATTTTTATGTGAGAATATTTAAGAAATACTCAATGATGCAGTGCCACAAAAGGCAGCAAACAGAATTATGATGTGAAATGACTCTGTAGCTAGTTGACACATTTTGCAGACTGATGCTCTCAATAGCAAACAGAAAAGGCTATGTTGCATATGCTCAATGTCACAGCAGATGAGATACAATAATGAATAGTAATGAGTTTTAAAAAAACATGTGCAATTAAAGCAATTTCAGCGGAAGATACAGATCACGCCAACCTTGCTGTTTATGCTGTTTTAGAGATAGATGGGTGCATACAGAGATTACATTTCAACAAACAAATCTTTTAAATTACACTTGATTAAAATATTTAATGTATTTTCTCTCTATCTTGATTTTTTCTAAAAGGATGCAGCAAGTTTTTTTTTAACTTGTATTCATCCAAATGGAATTAAATCAGTAGACAAATCATTGTGACCTTAGAAATGTATAAAGTAACTAAATAAGGGATGCCCTAGCTTCTGCACACTGACGTTTAAGCAGTCTCCATATATCACACTGATTTAATTTCAGTCCGACAGTTCTAGTTACATTTTGTCTGCCTCTTTCCAATTTCATGGTTTCATTTTTGAAAGAAGATGCTTTCAGAATGGTGTTTTGTTCATCAGAGTATTTCCTTCTACAGTGAGGACGCAATGATTTATCAAATATGACTAAACAAGACGGTTGTTAGCAAAGTTCTAATAAAATGCAGTTTTTGTAGGTAATGGAAGTAAACATGTTTTATATGTGGTTGAAATATTTTTACAGTTAGGTAGTTGCTAATGTATTTATTCTATATTTATTCTATCTTATATTTATTTTATAACTTTTAGTGCTTTCTGGTGAACCAGCTCATGCAAACCAGTTTAACCAAACCCAAAGTGGAGGGACTTTACTCCACACAAGTAAAAAGAAGCAGCGTGGACATTTGTCCATGAGACTTGATGGCGGAGTCATCAGGCCAAGAATTGGTTTACAGGCAACGTGACAACACAGAACATTCTGGTTTAGACTAACTCAGAGTAAGTTTATCTAAAATTTGTTTTCTATGGGTTGTATGTCATCAGCCTGCTGTCTTCATTGCCGAAATCACCAGTGGTGGGAGGTGGTTCACTAGCTGCTTCTTCAGCTGTGGCTGAATTTGATGATGATTCGCTGGTTGATTAGCCATCATGATGTCTAGTTGTTCAAAAGATGGACGTGCAACACGATAAGCAGCTCCACTTTTCCAAATTCTTTATTACTGTTAGTTTTCTTTCTTCACTTTCTTAAGCTTAGTGATTATTCAGTCTGATATTTCTTATGATTTTTATTTTCACCTATTGAAGCATAGCTTCTAATAAAGCACTTGTTAAAAGTTTGGTTCAGGAGCCAGTAAGGTGCCCTACCAATGTGAAAGGACTACCTGATGATGTAGAAAAAAAAATTACCTATAGCTTTCTATGTCATTTGATAAAAAGTTGCTCAGGAACCGTTAGATTTACATTAATGTTTAGAAAAGAAACAGCAACTCAGTTTTAGAGCCTGTCTCTTTAAGCTCCGACATTGAAACAAACCTATCTGCTTTGAAGGGTCAGGCGTTTGATCCTTGATGGCAAACTGTACAGCAGTCATTCATTCTTTAAGGTCTGCCAGATAAACCACAGGAGAGGCATTATGTAAATGTGTTTCATGATAATGTCAATACATTTAGGAAGAAAAGCCAGGATTACAAGCTAAGGCATTTCTGAGGCAGTGTCTTCTGCAGGACAGAATGACTGATGATTTGGAGCTTTGTGGACATTTTACATACAATAAAAGTTATATAATGTACTGAAAGTAAAAGGGAGAAAGTAACAATATAACTTCTTTAAATGTATACTAACATGTTTACATCAGTGCAAGTGTGCCAGGATTTAAATGAGATGATCACATCAAAAATAATAAGCCTGTCAAACACATTTACTGGCCTAAATGCAGTTGTATTTTATTTTTGTACCAGTATTCACTCTGAACCAGATTCTTTTGGCTGCTGGTGTTTGCATCATATCTTTAAGACAGCACATTGTTCACAGGTTGTTGCATGAAAGCTTTGTGTGTATTTATTTCCCCTCATTTCTTTCTGCTTTTTCTTTGGAGTGTCTGGCTGCTCAGCTGTGACATATCTATGCTGTGTTTGCTTTTCTTCATTCACAACCCTGAACACAGCCAATGGCTTTATTCACCAAAGTCACATAGCATTACATAAACCCCCTGAGAACTGTTGAAATGGCTAGCAGCATATTGGCATAAGCCCCCTGAAATTATGCATCTTTCCTAAAATTTCACTTTTTAGAGATGAGAGAAAAACATATTAATTTTCAAGTGATGTTTCTCAATGTTTCATGTCATCCAATAGGATTACGGGTAATAAATGGGCTTCATAAGCAAGACCTGGAATCTTAAGAATTAATTGCCTGAGTTTCCTGAATTATTGATACTAAGTGAGGTTTAAGGGTTGAGGTCAGTGCTCATTAGTCTTCAGCAGAAACGTCCATGGAGTTGTGAACTCTATACAACCTCTGGTGTGTGATTCATAAAGGTTAAAAGCCTGCTCATTTTCACTCACTCTTTGTTTGTTTATTACTTTGTGTTAATGATAATGATATAATTTCTCACTGTACAGTTTTCCCTCTGATAACTTTCTTCTTTTGCATTGCCTCATTCTCATACAGGGGCTCCTCTTCTCTTCCTTTTCCATGATTTTATTCTCTGCAGTGGCAATGCATTTCCCTATCAGTCTTTGTTGAGTTTTTTCCACATTTCACCACATTTCTGTCTGCTTTCTTTCTGCAGCTTTCCTCGATGTTTTATCGGTAGATATTTGGAACGTTGCTGAAAGTTAAATACAACATGCGCTCTATTGATCTTCTACGAGGCAATTAAAAGTATGTATTAACTGGAGACGGATGATAGAAAATCATTCCACTTACAGTATGATCCATTGGCTTGCAGCACACCAGATGATTGCCTGTAGGGAAGGTAAATCATTGTTATATCTAAATCAAAACTCTTAACAGTCTGATAAGTTGGCCATCTTGAATCTGTGCTTTCAGACGGAATATCAAATGTACATGTCTGTCGACTGACTGTTAAATCTCATTCCTCTTCTTCGTCGCGGTCTTGGTAGGTTTGGTTAAAGGCAGTAGACACATCGTTTGCACCAGTGATTTCTGCCTCCTCTGTTTTTAGATATATAGAAGGAAGAGATCGAGGGGAAATTTTAGGAGCGGCATAATTTGGGGCCATCTTGTCTATGGGAGTCCAATCATATGAGTCACTGGACTGAAGCAGGTTTTACACCACCACGATCAGCTGCTGGATGGGGAATTGGGCTCCTGACTATGGAAATGAGCTATTGACATCCTCTGTCATCTCTGCCTATATGCTTGGAGAGAAGATCTCTGGATCTGTCATGAGTTTTATTGTGCCCACACCACCCTAATGGCCTCATCTGCAGATTCTTATTCCTGAAGCTTTCTGCAGGCCTTTGTGATGGAAATTGCTCTCCCGATCTGCTTTCTGTCCTTCAACTCCTCATTTTGGATTTCCATTAATTTAAGCATCTTCACTATTTGGGGCTTTGCTGTGATGTGTGTGCTTACTGAGCCGTGGGGATAGAGATGGGCTGAAATAAAAATGTTCCGGTGACAGTTCCAATGACTACACACACCTGCTCTGTGACACTGATGGAGGTGACAGAGCTGCAGGAATGCCTATTGGTCAGTGTGCTCTCAACTCTTCTATGACTTGGCAATATCTGCAAGCTGCTCCAAGGAAGTGTCACTATTGATTTGTGTTGGTGTGATGACAACAGTGTGCAGCCAGCGGCTAGGCCACTCCAGAGTCCTCCTTTACATACCTAGAAATACAAACAAATTGTCCTTCATCAGCCTTAGATCTTTAATCGGCTTGATCCTCCACTCATTTATATGCCCATATGTTGAACTGGTGAAGAAACAATCCAAGCTTTAAGCTGTGTTTGCCTCGACCACATGACGATGGCCTCTCAAGTGGTCCAAGCACTGAGAAAAGCGTTAGATAAGAGGAAAGGAAGGAGGTCGAATTCTCCCATTTTTCATTTTATCCAATAAATTTCAAGGCTGATACAGAGTGTTTTTTTTCCTTCTTTTTTTCCCTGTGGAGTGGCCCCTTAGGAATGCTGAACAAGTGGGGATAAACGAACGCTAGACTCATGGTTTCTGCTTCCATCGACCTGGCAAAATAAGATCACTTGCACTGTGGGGACTTGAGGATTTTGGCTGCATCTCCCCAGGAACCTTCAATCCATTTTATTCAAAGCAGATTATTTTATGCAAAAAAAGGAATCCATGGATAATTTAATTGAGCTACAAAGAAAGGGTGATTTGTGGCTTGTTTGATGCAGGGTGCTGCTTTATATTGTTTCTTAAATATAAAGGATAAATTAATTGCATCTTTTTGTCCTCTTTGGGTACTGAAACACAAGTAGTGTTTCCACTTGGAAAATTATTTTTGCATGTCCTCTTGGAGGGGAGGTTCATTCATTTTTATGCTCAGAGTTCTTAAACAAATGCAGCTAGGCAGCAAATCCAGTGCCAATGCTAACATGCTTATCAACCGGTTTACCTTTATAATTTAGCTTTGTTCACATTCAAATAACATCAGGCACGTGTGACCCTGCTGGAAATGTTAGTATGAGTTGCATCGCTCCAAATATTATGTGAACTGCAATGTAAGAAGAGGAAGAAACTTTGTTATTGTCATTATACGAGAAAATACAACAACATTTTGTTTGGCAGCAGTATCAATACGAATAGCAGCTCCACGTCATAATTATAAAATTGATAAATAAGATAAAACTAAGTGATAAATATTAAAATGCAGTTAAAATTAAACACATAAAAAATGGACTATATAAATGGGAAAAAACAGCTTGTACTTTGGTTCAGCATAGCATCCTCTTCACAGCCATGGGAAAGAAGCTGTACCATATGTAAGTCTGTTGGTGCGGGATCACATCACTCTTTGTTTTTGCAGTGGGACAAACTTTGCAAAGGAGGACAAAAAAATTTGCTGAACAATTTACGTACGATCTGCAGCCACTGTCATAATTATTATGAAGGAACAAATCATTTGTATGATGCCTCTGAAATGTATTTTCTCAAGGAATTTTACATTTTTGATGTTACCAATCAAGCTTTACTGTTCGTTTCCATGTTTCATTTTTAAATATAGCCTCCATCTTACTCCACTTTCTATATTTCTCTTAGCCTGTAGTCATCATTATACAGTCTCATCTGTTCATTAAAGAAGCTTTGTGGCATAATTTGCATGAAATGCATTATTTTACATAATTTCTTGACTACAGGAAGAAGGAATGCACTGCATGAGTGCCATGAGTATCAATATAGTGCACAAAGGGGATTTTGGACAAGGAAAAGAACTCAGGGATGGCTTAGGTGGAGGAAGAAGGCTACTGTAACAGGATTTTTTCCTTTCCCTTTTTAGCTTCATTGTTTGATGATTAATCGAAAGCCATTAGTGAGAGGCGAGCCCAGTGAATTCAGATTTAATTAGTTTCTTTTTTTACCTCTCACTCTCCTTTGCTGTGACATGGGGTATGCATTATCTCCACAATGAGAAATTGGCAAACTCCTTATCTGCTTTTGCCTTTAGTGTCCTCCAGCTGGTATTGCTGTACTGTGCAGTATCAAGAGGCCGGTGCCACACCTGGGGCCTTGAGAAGCACAGCCTTATGTGAAACTAAATGTACACACACGCACACACACATATCTAGTCCATTCATTTAGCAAACTCAGCAGGAGGACATTTAGAGGTGATGTGGTAGTTTTCGCACTAAGCTTAGCTCTCTACAGATGTTAGATTTGTTGGGAGATGGACATGCTGAGATTAAGCGAGTCATTTCGCCACTTGCCAAGGCACGAAGATCAATGGGATCTTTGTTATAAGCCAGGCAAAGAAGATACACACCCACCAACCCTTAATTAAAAGGATTTGACAAAGATACTGTACTGTGGTATAATGTCTATCCCTGACCCCAACACTAGTATCTGCACTCAGGGTGGGAGTAGGTTCAAGTAGTGTAACAGAAGCAGAAGCAATCCATCTGATCTTGCTATTGTCAGCAATCATCTCTCCTCTATTTCCCTGTGTAGCCTTTGCACAATTCTACAGGGAAGACTCTAGCCTGGCTCCCACTGACTGCCTCTTATTTATGTTTTGAAAAATTAAAACAATCACAGTCAATAAATTTGGCAGGTCTCAGGAGAACATTTGTTATGGGAATTAGAATGTATGATGTAGTGTACTCTTGATGACCATATTTTGTGCAGATACTTAAATAACTAATTAACATTTCTAAAGGAAGTGAGAATTATTACCAGAAGCTTTTTGCATCCTCTTACTGACCCCCCACTCACTCACTGTTTAGTGTTCACTCTGTAGAAGACTGAATAGTGGGTATGGGAGATGGCTGCTTATGAAATTTGGACCTTACTTGCATGTAGAAGTAAATCATTATTATATGACATTTATTCAGCGCTATGAGTCATCTAAACAAACACCAGCAAGATACAAACACATCATTTGCCAAATAATGGACAACACAATGGTTTTTAGTTGAAAACATATTGTAATTAACATCCTTTCACACAACACAGACACAAAAACTATCACATCATCAAAAAGCACACTTGAATCTTTTTTGATTGCACCCTATTGACCAAAAAGAACTCTGACAGCAACAGTAATTGTATATCCAGGAATAAACATCTTTTAGGTCAAAGATTTCCTTTGCAAGATCCTCCTGACTTCAGGGTGGCTCAAACAACGTAGCCTTAAGCTTTTCTGCTGCTGTTGGTGAACCATGTGATGAGCATTTGTTCGTATGTAATGAATGAAAATCTTAAATTTAAATGTCAAATAGCAATACAAAAAGGTATTTAGTGCACTATAAAGCAAATAAGTGGACAGTGTCTGAGCTGGTGGTCCCAACTGACACCCCCTCTGTCATATAGCTCCTACCTCTCAGCTGTAAATCCTTGAAAAGCCTTTTTGTTCTCAATGTCATTACAAGCCGGTTCTGCTGTTTTATTTTGATCTAAGGGACAGCTCACAGGATTTAAGAGCTGTCTGGTGTAATTGTGTAGAGCCAAAGACAAAATGACAGATTATTTTTCATCCTTTGCCCCTGGTTCTATGGTTTTGTTTTGCACTGCATGTGAGAGCCACAGGCTTTATATTTGGACTTGTTTGTACAGCCAATGTCATTCTGCACAGAGCTATGTCACTGTTACAGCCCTGCAAAGGGATTTCACATGAGGAGGACCTGCAGCTAGCTGAGTCAATGTCAAAGCTGGAATCTAAATATGTTGTCAGACTTGAAGCAACCTGCATTAGACATTTTTAAACAGACATAATTGAGCTATAGGCCTCTGTTAATCTTGTTCTCAACATTGCAGTCAAATAACAAAGAGATGAACTGATATTGCAGCTGTGTCATTGAGCCAGAGGTGGACAGCTTGGCTGTGTCAACCTTTCGGGACTCACTGCACCTCAGAGCAATACTCTTCTGACTACTAATCTTTGATTAAGTAAAACAGTCTTAGCCTTGACTTTTACATACTCTCTCCCAAGTCAGTTGAGCTCTTGATTCAATGGTTATTACCAACAAGCCAATAATGGAGATTAGTCAAAGTCACCACAGTTATTCAGACAATGGCTCTTATCTCGTCTTTCTTTAAGGGCCTTTTCACAAGGCGTGCTCGGGCATGTGAATGCAAACAGGCCGGGCCCGGGCGCGGCACGGGTGGCCCAGATTGGGAGGTAGTCCAGGACCCGGGCCACCCGTGCTCGAGCACGGATGGATGGCTTGTGAACGCAATCCGGGC